>PVKC010026930.1:0-16049 GCA_004027635.1 Crocidura indochinensis
AAAAAAAAAAAGAAAAAATCAAAAAAAAAGAAAAGGAAAAAATAAGGCCTCCCAATTCTTACCACAGGCTGTGTTCTGCACACGGACTGTATAGTAAACGCACCCTATATACACCTCAACCCAGACCCTTGCCTGGTCTGTATTGGAAATTGGGGACAAAAAAAATTTAATGTGAATAAATCTGATAATACATCTTAAAATGTACATAAAATATATACATGCTACAAATACAAAATTTAGTAAGAGTAAAGAGAGTTAAGAAAACTATAAGGAACGATTATGGATAGGCCTATAAAAGAAAAAATGTGTTATTCTAGAAAAGGGAATGTTATTTCACGTTAGAATAATTCCATTAGAGATACTACTTGTCTGATTTAATAAAGAATTGTAATAAAAAATCTCTATATATGTACATACCACTTTAAAATATATATTAAATAAAACAATAAAGAAATAATTCTTTTTGCAAATGTACATAATGCCTAAAACAAATAGGTGTAAATATTCTTCTTGGTCCAGTAGAGGGCATCCATAAGTGCAAATGAGTGAATTCCATATTCAGTGTCAAGTGCTGAGGAGATTGCCTTGCCTTTTTTCTTTTTTTTTTTTATATTTTATTTAGACACCTTGATTACATACATAATTGTGTTTGGGTTTAAGTCATGTAAAGAACACCCCCCATCATCAGTGCAACGTTCCCATCACCATTGTCCAAGATCTTCCTCCTACCCACCCAATCCCCGCCTGTACTCTAGACAGGCTCTCCATTTCCCTCATATATTAGGACAGTTCAAAATGTAGTTTTCTCTAACTGAACTCATCACTTGTTGTGGTGAGCTTCCTGAGGTGAGCTGGAACTTCCAGTTCTTTTCTCTTTTGTGTCTGAAAATTATTATTGCAAGAATGTCTTTCATTTTTCTTAAAACCCATAGATGAGTGAGACCATTCTGTGTTTTTCTCTCTCTCCCTGACTTATTTCACTCAGCATAATAGATTCCATGTTCATCCATGTATAGAAAAATTTCATGACTTCATCTCTCCTGACAGCTGCATAATATTCCATTGTGTATATGTACCACAGTTTCTTTAGCCATTCATCTGTTGAAGAGCATCTTGGTTGTTTCCAGAGTCTTGCTATGGTAAATAGTGCTGCAATGAATACAGGTGTAAGGAAGGGGTTTTGGTATTGTATTTTTGTGTTCCTAGGGTATATTTCTAGGAGTGGTATAGTTGGATCATTTGGAAGCTCGATTTCCATTTTCTGGAGGTATCTCCATATAGTTTTCCATAAAGGTTGAACTACACAGCATTCCCACCAGCAGTGGATAAGAGTTCCTTTCTCTCCACATCCCCGCCAACAGTGTTTGCTCTCATTCTTTGTGATGTGTGCCATTCTCTGTGGTGTGAGGTAGTACCTCATAGTTGTTTTGATTTGCATCTGTCTGATGATTAGTGATGTGGAGCATTTTTTCATGTGTCTTTTGGCCATTTGTATTTCTTCTTTGTCAAAATTTCTGTCCATTTCTTCTTCCCATTTTTTGATGGGATTAGATGTTTTTTTCTTGTAAAGTTCTGTCAGTGCCTTGTATATTTTGGAGATTAGCCCCTTCTCTGATGGGTATTGGGGGAATAGTTTCTCCCACTCAGTGGGTGGCTCTTGTATTCTGGGCGCTACTTCCTTTGAGGTGCAGAAGCTTCTCAGCTTACTATATTCCCATGTGTTAATCTCTGCTTTCACCTGCTTGGAGAGTACATTTTCCTCCTTGAATATGCCTAGAGTCTCAATGTCCTGGAGTGTTTTGCCTACATGCTGTTCTATATATCTTATGGTTTCGGGTCTGATATCAAGGTTTTTCATCCATTTGGATATTACCTTCGTACATGATGTTATCTGGGGGTCTGAGTTCAATTTTTTGCAAGTGGCTACCAGTTGTGCCAACACCACTTGTTGAAGAGGCTTTCTTTGCTCCATTTAGGATTTCTTGCTCCTTTATCGAAAATTAGGTGACTGTATGTCTGAGGAACACTTTCTTTTTTTTGTTTGTTTGTTTTTGTTTTCGTTTGTTTTTGTTTTTTGTTTGTTTTGGGGCCACACCTGGCGACGCTCAGGGGTTACTCCTGGCTATTCGCTCAGAAGTCTCTCCTGGCAGGCACGGGGGACCATATGGGGAACCAGGGGATCGAACCGTGGTCCGTCCTAGGTTAGCGCAGGCACCTTATCTCCAGCGCCACCGCCCGGCCCCTGGGGAACACTTTCTGAGTATTCAAGCCTATTCCACTGATCTGAGGGCCTGTCCTTATTCCAATACCATGCTGTTTTGATAACTATTGCTTTGAAGTAAAGTTTAAGTTTGGGGAAAGTAATTCCTCCCATGTTCTTTTTCCCAATGATTGCTTTAGCTATTTTAGGGTGTTTATTGTTCCAAATGAATTTCAGAAGTGCCTGGTCCACTTCTTTGAAGAATGTCGTGGGGATCTTTAGAGGGATATCATTAAATCTGCATAATGCCTTGGGTAGTATTGCCATTTTAATTATGCTAATTCTGCCAATCCATGAGCATGGTATGTGTTTCTATTTCTGTGTATCCTCTCTTATTCCCTGGAGCAGAGTTTTATAGTTTTCTTTGTATAGGTCCTTCACATTTTTAGTCAAGTTGATTCCAAGATATTTGAGTTTGTGTGGCACTATTGTGAATGGGGTTCTTTTCTTAATTCTATTTTTTCCTTATTACTATTGGTGTATATAAAGGCCATTGATTTTGGTGTGTTAATTTTGTAGCCTTCCACATTGCTATATGAGTCTATTGTTTCTAGAAGCTTTCTGGTAGAGTCTTTAGGGTTTTCTAAGTAGAGTATCATGTCATCTACAAAAAGCAAGAGCTTGACTTCTTCCTTTCCTATCTGGATTCCCTTGATATCTTTTACTTGCCTAATCGCTATAGAAAATACTTCCAGTGCTATGTTAAATAGGAGTGGCGAGAGAGGACAACCTTGTCTTGTGCCAGAATTTAGAGGGAAGGCTTTTAGTTTTTCTCCATTGAAGATTATATTTGCCACTGGCTTGTGGTAGATGGCCTTAACTATATTGAGAAAGGTTCCTTCCATTCTCATCTTACTGAGAGTTTTGATCAAGAATGGATGTTGAACCTTATCAAATGCTTTCTCTGCATCTATTGATATGATCATATGATTTTTATTTTTCTTGTTGTTGAGGTTGTGTATTATGCTGATAGATTTACGGATGTTAAACCATCCTTGCATTCCTGGGATGAAACCTACTTGATCATAGTGGATGATCTTCTTAATGAGGTATTGGATCCTATTTGCCAGGATTTTGTTGAGGATCTTTGCATCTGCATTCATCAGCCATATTGGTCTGTAATTTTCTTTTTTGGTTGCATCTCTGTCTGGTTTAGGTATCAAGGTGATGTTGGCTTCATAAAAGGTATTTGGAAGTGTTTCCATTTTTTCTATTTCACAAAAGAGTCTTGCCAGGATTGGTAGTAGTTCCTCTTGGAAAGTTTGAAAGAATTCATTAGTAAATCCATCTGAGCGTGGGCTTTTGTTTTGGTACAGACCTTTGATTACCGTTTTAATTTCGTCAATAGTGATGGGGATGTTTAGATATGCTACATCCTCTTCCTTCACCGTGGAAGATTATAAGAGTCCAAGAATTTATCCATTCTTCCAGGTTCTCATTTTTAGTGGCGTAGAGCTTCTCAAAGTAGTTTCTGATTACCCGTTGAATCTCTCCATATTAGTAGTGATCTCTCCTTTTTCATTCCTAATACGAGTTATCAAGTTTCTCTCTCTCTTTCTTTGTTTCTCCTGATTTCTTTAACTATTGTTCCTTCACCAATTTGCATTTCTGTTCTTCATAAACTACAGTGACTAGTATAGTCACTCTTGTTCTTATCCCATAGTTCTCTAGTGTTCTGTTCATATCTTTTCAGACTTTTTCTCCTATTTTTTCTATTGCTTTCCTCCATCAATATAGTATACTTGAATATTTTCTCAATTACTGTTATTTTGCTCTCTGAGTTTATAATATGTTTTATTAAAATATAAAACATATGCTTCTGGTATGTTTTATTTCACCCATAATACTCTTCTTTTCTGCTTATAGTTTTCTCTTTTCAGTACTCATACTTTCTTCTGATTTGCTGACTGTCTGTGCCACTATTCTTTTATTAAACAACTAATTTTAATTTAATTTTATGTTTAATATTTAATTCATTAAACATCTCATTGTGGTATCACTGGAGTCATTGTCTGAGAATTTACTGAGCTGAATGGTGTTTGGTTGTGCCTTCCATGTGATTGTCCTCACTTATTTAACTCTGTGAGCTTTTAGATGTCTTCCCTTTTATGTTTGTAGTGCTCCTGCTGTGCTGAGGGTGAATCTTTGAAACTATCCCTCCTAGGACACTGTAAGGAGATAGAGTATGAATTGCTCTTTTTCTTTCCTTTTTATCTTCACTCATTTATAGAATAACTGTAAGTACTGCAAAATTTGATGAGGAGCTCAAGTTGGTGCAGCAGCAAGCAGAGGTAAAGGAAATGTGGAGGTGACCAAATTGAAATGGGAGCTGTCAATTGTAGAGGCTGGAAATTAACCTCACCTGGTAGGATGTGACAGTGAGCAAAGATTCCTGTAACTGGTAAATCTTTGAGTCCGAGTCTGATGGAAAAGAAAAATGTCAGATGAGCTCACTCACATGGGGTATTTATAAGGCAAGAGAATAGACACAATACAATAAAAATCCATCCCTGAATTCTTTCAACAAAGTTAAAGGTTACCAGTGGTATAGAGGGTTTTAGTGTTTTGGTGGTAAGTGTAATGAAATAGCATTGCATACCAAAATCATAAACATTAATTCTATTGTAAACTATGTTGCTTCTGTAATAATAAGACTGTTTTTAATAATTTAATTAATGTTTATAATACAAATAAAAATGTAACTGACTTAAAAAAGAGGATGATTTTATTTTCCACTTAATATATATTCTGATTGCTTTTACTTAGTACTTATGTTATTAGCAATCTGGGATCAACCTATTCCAAGTTCAGTTCTTAAGCTAATACTACCTGTGTGCAAAATCTCTAATTATAGTTTTTTCTAATTCTTAGGAAATCGTTTAGGAGTAACAATCAACATAGAGTTAGTTCACTCCTTGTAAATAAGAGTCATTTCCCATGACACTAGCATAGAGCTACTAGTTGGATCAATTATCCAGGTTCATTTCAACAACTGTCATGGGATTGCTTGCTTCCACAAACACTCCCCCAAACTGACAAATAGTCCTAAATGTATTATTCCCAGATCATTCCTTTTCTTTGAAAAGCTTAGATCTAAGTATTACATCCTTAGACCCCTCGACCCCTTTTTTATAGTGTGAGACAATATCCCATTCTGTCTTCTTATATCCAGGCACTGAAAATGAGAGAACCAATTTCCTACCTTTGAACTTTAGCCAAAAGGAAAATCATCAAGTCCAATTCAGAAAGTAATATCTTAGGGAGCCTAAGATTAGGTCCTGATTAAATTTTTATCATATTCAGGAGGAAATTGAGGCAACAGAACCAAGGGACTCTGAGACCAACACAGAACTGTGGGTAAGATTTGAATGTTAAGGCTCAGGTCCCTGTTGTAGTATTGCTCTGGCCCCTAGATTTTTTTTATTACTGCAAGATACAGTTATAAAGTTATCTGGATAAGTTTCAAGATGCAATGTTCTAATGTTTAGCTTTTACCTGAATTAACCTTCCTTAAAGTTTGTTTAGTGTATCAATTTGCTTTATTTGTTGTAGTTGTTTTATTTGACTACATACAGTGTGCAAAACTTCTGTTTGTTATTTAATCTGCTTAGTTTTGCTTTTGTTTCTCATGCTATTGGAGATGTACCCACAAAAATATCATTGTGGCTAATGTCAAAAGTCAAAACTCACAGTGTCTGAGTTATTCGAGTAATAGCACAGCTTGCCTTACATGAAATCAACAAGACATAAATCCCCAATCACCCCAGATGGTCTCTAGAGTCTCTCCAGAACTAATCTCAGAGAATAGATTCAGAGGAAACCCTAAACAATACAGATATGCCCCCCGAAAAAAGCTTGTTTTCTACTGTATTTTTTATTTAATGATTATAAATTTAAGTCTTCTGTCCAATTTGGGTTAATGTTTGTGTATGGAAATAGATTGTAGTACAGTATTTGTTTTTATCAATAGCATGTTTCTTTTATTATTTTCATTTTGTGGTATAGTTTGAGGTTGTAAATCTCAATTTTTTGTCATTTTACATCAAAATTATTTTAACTTTAGGTACATATACAGTCCCCATAAATAATATTTTGCTCTGTTTCTGTGAAAAATGCCATCGGAATTTTCACTGATTGAATTAAATATCCTATATTATGAAAAATGTGGCCATTTCTAGCATGTTAATTCTCCTCTTCTTATGTGAGGGGAAATTTTAAATTTTTCACTAATGAGTATAATACTGACTGTAGTTTTATAAGTATCTTTATTATTTTGTGAGACTATGCCCATTTTGCTAACAGTGTTTAATCATAAATGCTGTCTTCAAATGTTTTTCCATATCTATTGAAATAATATGTATCTTTAATTCATTTTTATGCCACATCACATTCATTAATTCACACATATTGGGAAAGAGCTCACGTGGTAGCACCTGTCAATATGTATAAGGTTCTGAGTTTAACCCTCAGCATTGAATGACTCCCTGAGCACCACTACTCTGGTGATATCAAGTACTGCAATGTCTGATCATTAAGTCAAGCCCACACTACCTGGACCAAAATTGCCATAAGTGATTCTGGATCTCTTTACCCAGTACCATTTGTTATCTATTTTAAAATTTGCAACTCAAACTATCATTACATTCTTAAAATAAGTTTAACAGGGTCATGAGACCATGCTTTATCATATTTTCATTTGCCTGAACATGTTCTATCCTTTAATATTTTTTAATATTTGCCTTTAATATTCTCTCCTTTAATGCCTTTATAGTATTCTCAAACTATCCCTCATACTGTAAATTCACTGCCAAGTTAAATTAGCTATCACTATTTTTATTTTTTTATTTTTTATTTTTTTGGTTTTTGGGTCACACCCAGCAGTGCTCAGGGGTTACTCCTGGCTCCATGCTCAGAAATTGCCCCTGGCAGGCACGGGGGACCATATGGGGCACCGGGATTTGAACCGATGACCTTTTGCATGAAAGGCAAACGCCTTACCTACATGCTATCTCCCGGGCCCCAGCTATCATTATTTTAACATTTCTTTTCCTTTAACTTTTTCTACTTTGATTATTTTGCACCTTATTCTGAGATGAGTTTGCAATATTTTGATCCTCTTTCACCTTATGCATAAATTATATATCATATGCTCTGTTGATATGAAAGAACTTTCAATATTTCTTGTAAGGAAGGACTGATGTTGGTATATACCATAAACATTTATTTCTGTTTTATATTTGAAAGATAATTTTAGAATGGAGATTGTTCTTGACATATATAATTCCACTCTTAATTGAACTGTAGTTTATGCAGATAAATATTATGGATTGCTTAACAGGAGTGCTTTCTTCACCCATAGTATTTTTTTATCATTGACTTCTATCAGTTACCATATTACATCATGATATAGGAGTTTTTGAATTTATATTCTTAGGTGTTCTCTTGGCTTTGTAGACTTGTCTTGTTAGTTTCTTCCCCAAGTTTTGGAAAGTCTCTTATGAGAGGATACTCATCATCTTTATGCTTCTTTCTTGGTGACCTCTGATAGTTTTATGAGTTTTTTCATTATTAAAAATCTTTTCTCAAGGCTGGAGTGATTACAAAGCAGGTAGAGTGATTCTTTGTATGCAGCCAACGCCAGTTTAATCCTTGGCATCTCATTTTGTCTTCAGAGTCCTTCCAGGAGTAATCCTTGAATGCAGAGTCAGGAGTAAACCATGAGCACCATCAGTTGCGGCCCACAAAACAAAACAAAAAATCTCATTCTATCTCCTCTTACACTTGAGTCATTTCTGATGTAATTTCTATGCTCTGTATGATAGTATAATAGTCTTCACTCAATATACTGAATTATTTTAATTCTATGATCTCTGTCAGGTGTTAGTTTATATACTCAATCTCATTAACAATGTGGCTTTCTGCTCTTTAATTTTGTTCCTGTATCCATTGCATTGTCTTTTAATGTGTTTTCTTGCAATTTTTTAAGGTTTTCATGAAAGCTATTTCAAATTATTTTTTCACTGAGTTTAAATTTCTGCATCTTTAATTTTATTTCTGGGGGATTAGTTCTTCTTTGTGTGTGCCATATTCTTTTAGTTTTTTATGTTATTGGGTGGTATGATTCTTAGTGCATTTGTCTAATCAAGAAGAAATTAAGTATTTTTCTCAATTCCAGTAGGTGATGCTGCAACAGGTTTTCTTTTCTTCCTCAAAGCAGTAAATGGAGAGGGAGTTGAGGAGAGTAAGAAGGGAGCTTAGTTCATGTAGCAATTAACAATGGGTTGTCAAGGAAGACCAGTCCCAAGGGCACAGTCACTGCCCTTTCTGTCTGGGTACATAAAGTTGGTCTTTCCCTATGCACTTATCCTCTATTTATTGTCTTCCTCAAATAACATTTTAATTAGAATCCCAATTTAATAAGTAAAACTTATTTAATCTTTATGATTGGGGGATGGGAAACTTCAGGTTTCACTTACTCCCAGCTTGGTACTTAGGATTACTCCTGAAAAGTACCTGAGGGACTATACAGTGCCAGGGCTTTGATACAGGACCTGTGTATGCAAAGCAATAATTCCAGTCCTTTGGGCTATGTCTCTTACACCTAAAATTTATTGTACTGTTTAAAGCCTTATAAAGACATATATGTGTGTCTGTATAGCACAAATATAAAAACTTTAATAGTGACTGTTTGCTAAGGGAGAAACAGTTTATGGCTCAGCAGGTCACAGTGTTCATGAATTCATTTGCCACATGAGAGGTAAAGGACTCTTTCCAGATACAGCTCAGGTTGACCTTAAAGAAGTTGATGGTCTTCTAAAAGACTGGCAAATAAGCTCATCTCCATAGTACTGTCATCAAGATACAGAACTCTCAATCTTTCCATCCAGCTAGATTAATTATTTACTCCATTCCCCATCACTACACCACCAGTGCATAAATGGTTCAGTTACTGAAGAAAGGCCACCAGCTTAAGATTCTCTAATTTTACTATTGTACAGAAAGAACTAAAAATTTTGTCTCCCAGACTACAAGATGAAAGTGTCATCCCTCACCATGACCAAGGTAACGCTGCATCAGGCCCAGGGCAGTTGGGCACTGGGCCTGTGCAATAAATTAAGGAGAAACAGTCAAGGATGCCAACCCATGGGTTTTCTCCCTATCCTGCCAACCCTCCCACCATGAGAGCAGCAAAATCACATCCACTTCCAGGAGCAGCAGTCAGTAAAGCCACACAGGAGCTGGACCTAAAAGAGTATAGTTTGGCCATGTAGCAGAAACTATGAAGACCAAGAACAATGCCCATAATCAGGAAAGAAAACTTCAAGCAGAAAATTTTAGTACTGCTGTATTCACAGCAGTACTGTCTTCTGTTACAGAGGTCTGGACTTGGAGCAGGGCTCTATGGAGCATATTCCCAAATGGAGAAAGATCTGGGCCTTCTGTGAGTATGGTTGAAAATTACCAGATCATTTAAGTAACAGATCTTAAATAACACATTTAAGTATTATCCTTCTGTGAGTATGGTTGAAAATTACCAGATCATTTAAGTAACACTTCTTAAATAACACATTTGACTAATAAAAGTTTATGCTGATAATTTAAACGCTGCTAGCAAGATGCAATTAGAAGAATTGATGCTAAAAATAGGTTACTATGAAATATCACCATTTTTCAACATCCTTTGAAATAATATAGATTGCAGAGAAATAAAACCCAATATGTGTGGAAAAAAGAGTTTTCACAAACCTTCTTTGCTATGTGTATTTGAATTAAAGTCAAACCTTCTTTAAGCAAGGATTTAATATATATATATATATATAAACTCTCTTCTACTTAAACTTTTATTTTTAATTTTTTTCTGATTATATATAAAATATATCTTTTTTCATTTCCAAATGTTTTCTTTTTCCCCATTTTTGTGTATGATTAGAGTCCATTTTCAAAGCATTGTGGTCTGAGAGGAAAGTTGATACCATTTCTATCTCTTGATTTTACAGAAACATGTTTTCTGATCTAACATATGATTTATCTTGGAGCATGTAATAGGTGCACTGGAGAAGCTCAATTTTGGGTAAATATAGGATCTTATATATGTCTATTAGATATCTCTTCCATTTCTCCTTACAAGGCTTTGTTGAGTAGTTGCATAGTTGATCTATCCAGAATGATAGACAAATGTAAATATCTCCTTATCTAACTGAATTGTTCTAAGTTCATGTCTATTCATAGGTTTTTTTTTTTTAAGTATCCGGGTAGTCCATCATCAGGTGCATATATTTTGAAGAGGGTGAATTCTTCTTAACATATTGGTCCCTTAGAGATGGCATGGAGGTGGGGTGCTTGCCTTGCATACAGAAGGGGCGTTTGCCTTGCATCCCAGCATTCCATATGGTCCCCCCAGCCAGCCGGCATAGATTTTTGAGCATAGAGCGAGGAGTAACCCCTGAGTGCTGCTGGATATGACCCAAAAATTATTTTAAATAAAACAAAATGATTAAAAATTGACCATCTCTGTCCCTTATGACCTTTTAAGTTTTGAAGTCTATGTTATCTAACATAAGTATGAACACATCAGCCTTTGTAAAAAAAAAAAAAATGTTTTGAAGCCTTTGACTTTGAGTCTCTGTTTACCCCGACTGTTTAGATGTGTCTCTACTAGTTAACAGAGAGCATTTTAAAATTCTTGGGACTGAAGAGATAGTACAGCGGTTTGGGTACTTGCTCTGATTGTGGCCAACCCAGGTTCAATTCCCAGCATTCTCTTTGGTTCCCTAAGTACCACCAGGAGAAATTCCTGGGTGCAGAGCCAGATGTAATCACTGTGCATCGCCAAGTGAGGCCCAAAAAAGAAAACATTTTAAGATTCTTTAAGGCTTCACAAAAGAGTTGCATTTTAAGATCTTAGCACAATTCTGTCATATACTGATACCTTATCTATAAATTGCATTCTTAGTCTCTCCCCTCTTCATTCTAACTCATATAATTGATATTTAATATCTGTAGTATTAAAAATATTTAGGTGAGGGGCTTACACATGCAGCTCTCTACAATGTTCTTTTCTTCAGACTGCTTTCATTTTTAATCTAACAATTTTAAGAAATAATAACATTGGGCCGGAGAGATAGCATGGAAGTAGGGCATTTGCCATTCATGCAGAAGGTTGGTGGTTCGAATCCAAAATCCCATATGGTCCCTTGAGCCTGCCAGGAGCGATTTCTGAGCATAGTGCTAGAAGTAACCCCTGAGCCCTGCCTGGTGTGACCCAAAACCCAAAACAAATAATCATAATAATAATAATAAGAAGAAGAATAACAATAACATTAATGTGTAAATATCAATCATCATAGTACACCATATGTGCCTGCTTTTCACGCTATTTTTCTTTTTATGCTTTTAACTTTCACTTTTAGTTTGAACATATTAAACTTGAAAAAGAAAATAATACACTATGTTATTTTTGTTTGTTTGTTTGTTCGGG
The DNA here is from genome assembly GCA_004027635.1 of Crocidura indochinensis. Taxonomy (NCBI): domain Eukaryota; kingdom Metazoa; phylum Chordata; class Mammalia; order Eulipotyphla; family Soricidae; genus Crocidura; species Crocidura indochinensis. The sequence goes on from PVKC010026930.1 coordinate 11,739, forward strand.
CCACACCCGCTGACTCCCAGGGGTTACTCCTGACTATGCTCTCAGAAATCGCTCCTGGGTTGGGGATCATATGGAACTCTGGAGATTGAACCACAGTTCATCCTAGGTCAGCTGTGTGTATCTTGTAAGGCAAATCCCCTACTGCTGTGCCACCGCTCCGGCCCTCATTATGTTATTTTAATATTTGGCATCTCTGAAATGTACTCATTAAGAAAGAAAATAAGGGGTCAGAGGGATAGTATAACAATAGAATTTTTGCCTTGTATGTGGTCTAAATAGATTTAATTGTCAAAACCATATGAATCTATATGATTTTACTCCTCCAAGTCTCTCCAGAACACAAAGCCTCCTGGCTCTGAGCACAGCCAAGTGTATCCCAAAAACAAAAAGGAAGAAATAATATTTCAGATTTCCCTCTGTTTCCTTATTGTCATTTATTAAACAATATAAAACATAAAAACAGTACCTGCCAAAGTAAGTGCTAATATAATAATCAACTAGTCAATGCATGTTCTTGAATCTGTGTCTAACATACTTATCTTTTTACTGACCTATTCCCTCCAAAACCAGAATCACAGATTTTTTTAGGCTTTGTGGGTTTTGGGCCATGACTGGTGATGCTCAAGGGCTACCCCTGGTTTTGCAGTCAGGAATCACTCTTGGTGGTGCTTCAGGAATCATATGGGATGCTGAGGATGGCACCTAGGTTGCCATATGCAAGACAAGTTATTTCTTGCTGTGCTATTTCTTCCATCCCCAAATCACACAGTCTTAAGTCCCTTTTACTACTTTCTTTTCAGCATTTTCCTAACATTTTTACAGTAAATTTGGATGCATTTTTCTTTCTAAAAAAAGAACAATTAGATTTTTTACTGCAAATAAATGACTAAGATTAGTTGGAGATGCAGCACTGAAGCATTTGCCTTTCCAGTCTGCACTCATCTTAAATATGTCATTTTAAATATCTACCAGTCATAGGGCTGGAACAAAATATTTAATAGGGAATTTGCCTTGCAGGCACCTGACCCAGATTTGTTCTCTGACATTCCATATGGTTCCCCAAGTATTCCCCTTCCCAAGAGTAATTTCTGAGTTCAGAGTCAGGAGGAAACCGTGTGCTACTGGACATGATCAAAATCAAGCAAATAAATAAATATCTAACAGTCATAATAACAGCGTACTCATTCTTAAACACTTCAAGAAAACTCTAAGTACATCCTTTAAGTACATCACAAGAAAATTCCAAGGTAATATAATTAAAATATTTTTCTTTTAACTTTTAGTATGCCACAGAAGATTTATATTGAATTACTTTTTTCTGTCAGTATCTGTTATTACATTGTTTCTTCTTCAAAAAGCATAAAATATAGTGTAAGGTATTTATAATTCTAAGAAAGTAGCTGATTTTGGTTTGATTAAATGCTCTTTTTCAGTTGAGTACTCTTAGTTATCATTTGTTAATTTTAATATTACAGAAAGTTGGGAATATGGATGGAAGCAACCAGAGTGAAGTCTCGGGGTTCTTACTCCTGGGGTTCACAGATGATCCTGAGCAGCAGCGTGTCCAGTTCTGGATGTTCCTGGTCATGTACTTGGTCACAGTGGTGGGAAATGTACTCATAATCTTGGCCATTGGCTCTGACTCCCACCTGCACACTCCCATGTATTTCTTCCTTGCCAACCTTTCCTTCACTGATCTCTGTTTCGTCACCAATACAGTACCCAACATCCTGGTAAATCTTCAGTCTGAGGATAAGTCTATCTCCTATGCAGGATGTTTAACACAGCTCTACTTTCTGGTCTTTTTGGTGGCCTTGGACAATCTTCTCTTGGCAACCATGGCATATGACCGCTATGTGGCTATCTGCCGCCCCTTGCACTATACTACAGCCATGAGCCCTACACTATGTATTTCGTTCCTTGTCTTGTGTTGGGTACTGTCTATCACATATGGGCTCATTCATACACTGCTTATGACCAGAGTGAAATTCTGTGGGGCCCAGAAAATACGATACATCTTCTGTGAGATGTATGCCCTCCTAAAGCTTGCATGTTCAAACACTAAAGTCAACCATTTAGTGCTGATTGCCACAGGAGCCTTTCTCTTCCTAACCCCCTTAGCCTTCATGATCATGTCCTATCTTCGGATTATCAGAGTCATTCTCCGAATACCCTCTGCAAGTGGGAAGTACAAAGCCTTCTCTACATGTGCCTCCCATTTGACTGTTGTCTCTCTCTTCTATGGGACACTTTGTATGGTATACTTCCAGCCTCTCAAAACTTACTCCATGAAGGACTCAGTGACCATAGTGTTGTATGCTGTGGTTACTCCCATGATGAATCCTTTCATCTACAGCCTGAGAAACAAAGAAATGCATGGGGCACTGGGAAGACTGCTTCTAGGAAAAGCCTTCCGGTTGGCATGAGTATAATTTTGGAAAAGGGGACTAAAAAGACTATATGGAGAATAAAAAGTACCCCACCATAAGCATGGTCATAGCTTCTGGAAGATACATAAGTTATTTTATAGTTATAGCTCATAAGAAACTCAGATTACCAGGGAGGAGGAAGAGACATATATGTATAAACTCAAGTCAGGTTAACCTCACCAGTCTTGGCAATAAACAAGGCCATAATAGTGCAAATACCACAAATATTAGGTTGTTGTAAGATCAATCCTGACCAGGATTATATATCCCTGAACTGATCTAGACATGTATTGCTATGACCTAATTGGGCTATCTCATGTTCTCTAGACTTCATCTGCTCAAGTTCTTCAGAATTCTAAACATCTCTTAAAAAGTACTTATGTAATGCATAGGAGACATCATGAACAATTCCTACAGTAGGTATCTTTAGTAACATCAACTCTATCATTACCTAAGTACATTATTTATTAGACATTTTAATAATGTAGACTATGGGGCCCGGGAGATAGCATGGAGGTTAAGCGTTTGCCTTTCATTCAAAAAGGTCATCAGTTCGAATCCCGGTGCCCCATATGGTCCCCCGTGCATGCCAGGAGCAATTTCTGAGATAGAGACAGGAGTGACACCTGAGCAATGCCGGGTGTGACCCAAAAACAAAAAAAAAAACTGTAGACTAAGAGGAGTCCCTTTAACTATAAATTTTAGTGGTGTGTGTCTGTGTTTTTAAGAGTAGATCTATAGTTTTAGTAACCAAAGACCCTAACAGTCCTCTATATGGTCCTTTATTATTTTTGATGTCATGATTGTCTCATTTTATAAATGTATTATTATTATATTTTTTTGTGGTTTTTGGGTCACACCTGGCAGTGCTCAGGGGTTACTCCTGGCTCCATGCTCAGAAATTGCTCCTGGCAGGCACGGGGGACCATATGGGGCACCGGGATTCAAACCAATGACCTTTTCCATGAAAGGCAAGCGCCTCATCTCCATGCTATCTCCCGGGCCCCAATTATTTTTATTATTCTACTTAGTATTCCTCTGAATTCTCATATAATTAAGAACTTCTTTAAGATAATCATTGAAAATTAAGCTCAGGGAGCCGGGAGGTGGCGCAGGAGGTAAGGTGCCTGCTGCCTAACCTAGGACGGACCACGGTTCGATCCCCCAGTTCCCATATGGTCCCCTGTGCCTGCCAGGAGCGACTTCTGAGCGCATAGCCAGGAGTAACCCCTGAGCGTCACTGGGTGTGGCCCAAAAACAACAACAACAACAAAAAAAAAAAAAAACCCGAAAATTAAGCTCACAGCTAGGTTTCCACAAGTCAATTTCCATTAACACTGCCACAAGCTACCTGAACATAACCAGTAGCCTATCAGGGAAGGACACAAGGGAGCGGTAGGAAAGTACCCCTAGACAATAGACAATCATTTTTAAGATCATCAGAAAGTTAGAACCTCCCTATATCCATTCCCTATATAATCCTCTTCATGACCTTGAACGAAATGGAGTTGGCCCTGCACGGCTAATGTGGGGACTATTGGCAAACAGATTAAAGTATTCAGCTTCATTCTAGTTGTGTGGTCTCATATTTTGACTCTGGACTCTAACAACAGGCTGAAGTGACATTGTGTCTAGGGGATGAGAGTAATTTTTGCTGTGTGTCCCGAAAACAGTGGGCCCTTTTAGAAAGAGTCCATGTGTACTAAAACAGATTCAAAAATTAAAAACACATGTATTAAAACATTCAAACAAGGACCCGGGAGATGGCATGGAGGTAGGGATTTTGCTTTCATGCAAAATGTCATCGGTTCGAATCCCAGTGTCCCATATGGTCCCCCGTGACTGCCAGGAGCAATTTCTGAGCATGGAGCCAGGAGTGACC
>PVKC010026931.1:0-15942 GCA_004027635.1 Crocidura indochinensis
GGGGGGGGGGGCACACCCGTTTGATGCTCAGGGGTTACTCCTGGCTAAGTGCTCAGAAATTGCCCCTGGCTTGGGGGACCATATGGGATGCCGGGGGATTGAATTGCCGTCCTTCCTTGGCTAGCGCTTGCAAGGAAGACACCTTACCTCTAGCGCCACCTCGCTGGCCCCAGATTCTCAACTCTTAACTTCATCTTAGATGGGGAATCGGGACATTCTGTTGATAAACCCATATGACAGACCCACAGGATCCTTTCCACCCTCAATCAGACCATACATCTGAGTTAGAATGTAGCTCTAACAAGGGGCACAGCTCATAACAGTATGTTTGAGGTCCCTGTTCTACTCTGGGGCATGCCCTCTGGTGCAGTCCTAGGCACCAGCAGGGGATGTGGACTTTGTGTCCTCCTAGCTCAATTGGCATCGTGGGATCCAAGCAGTGCTTGGGTCAATCAAGCTTGGAGAGACAATGACAGGCCCCTCCCTGCCTAGGCCACCCTGCATGGTGCACATGCTTTCATCCATACACACCAGGCAAATAGGCCACCTCATTGTAGTCCAAGTGGCGGTCTGTCTACCTGGAAAAAGTGTGTCCCCTCCTAACCCCAAATGGAGGTGAAGGTATTCTGGACCACATGAATGATAGTGTCAGGCTGCTGCTCTGTGGTGGTGTTTGTTCCTCCCAGCCTCAACTGCTTGTTCTGTACCACACAACTAGAATGGGAAAGGGGTGCCCGTCTCTCACTTGGAGCACTGTAAGGAAAGGAAACCTGTGCTTAGAGTCAGAAAAAGCACCTTCATGTAGTCCTAGTTTTTTTTTTTTTTTTCAAATGTAAGGAAAGATATGCACTGCATGTGCATATATGTCTACCAAGAGCATCAGTGAAGTGAGGGGCAGAGACTATCCAGCAATTGGTCCCTACACTCTCCCAGAGAGCAGGCTCCCTCTTCATTGAACCCTGATCACAAGGTCCTTGCCCTTGGGATGGGCCAGAGTTCCTGAGTTGAATCCCCAAGCCAAAGACTTCCAGATAGGAGCAACACCTAAAGGGCTCTCCCCAAATAAAGACATTTTGCTGAGGTAGAAAGGGGTGATTCTGGGGCCAAGGAGGGAACTGGAGTGCTGGCTTTGCAAGGGGAAAGTTTGGATTTGATCTCTAGCAATGATGGACTTCAACACTGTGCCAGAACTCACCTGGATGGTCCAAAACTAAAAAGTAAAAAAAAAGAGATGGGTATGGGAGATGTCTTAAAAAGTCTGAACGATAGGGCCCGGGAGATAGCATGGAGGTAAGGCATTTGCCTTTCATGCAAAAAGGTCATCGGTTCGAATCCCGGTGCCCCATATGGTCCCCCGTGCCTGCCAGGAGCAATTTCTGAGCATGGAGCCAGGAGTAACCCCTGAGCACTGCCGGGTGTGACCCAAAAAAAAAAAAAAAAAAAAAAAAGTCTGAACGATGCTTTGCTTTCTGGAAGCTCTGAATTCTACCCTGGCACCCTCATAGTCCCCAGAAACACTGATTGTGATTCCCAAGCACCAAACTGTGAGTATGTCCCAGCTCCATCACCATGTGTGGCCCCAAAACCAAAAACTAAGTAAAAAGGGGCAGGATACATGGCTTTTATCAGGAAACCACTGGCTGCAAACACTTTACTTCCTTTGTGGCCACAGGGAAGTTTACTTAATGCTCAGTTTTGGGAAGGGCATTTCAAGCAGTGCTCGGGAGCCTAGACTTGGTCTACTGGGCCCGACAGTTAATGCTCTGGTCATATAGTTCCAGGGACCACCAGGATTACACCAGTGATGTTTGGGGTTCACTGAAGTTACATCTGGGATGTTAGAGTCCTTTTAGGGATGCTGACTCTGGGAACTATGTGATACTGGGGATCAAATTGGGATCCTTCAGCCCTGATCCCTGAACTCTCTCTCTCTTAGCCCCAAGTTTCTTAATTCCAAGTTTGCTTTCTCTTCTGTGACACAAAAATCCAGAATCAACCTTCCATGGCATTTGGTTTTATGTAAGTGCTCCTCAGAGCGCAGAATCCAAAGCAACTGATGGTAACAGGTCCTAGGTCTGACCGTCAGTAACACTCATAAATATGGCCCATCCTCAGGTGCCCCTCTTATATCTGGATTATGCATACAATAACATCCACTGCTCAGAACTTCTGGTCTTCCTCCCTGGTCAAACTTTTTAAACAGGGGGCCAGTTCACTGTCCCTCAGATCGTTGGAGGCCTGACTATAGTAAAAACAAAAACTACGAACAAATTCCTATGCATACTGAATATATCTTATTTTGAAGTGAAGAAACAAAATGGGAACAAATACAGTATGTGGCCCGCAGGCCATTGTTTGAGGACCACTGTGACCTAATCTAATGACCAGGAAGCCTCTCTCACGTTTTGTTTTGTTTTGTTTGTTTGTTTTTGGGCCATACCCAGTGATGCTTAGGGGTTACTCCTGGCTATGTGCTCAGAAATTGCTCCTGGTTTGGGGGACCATATGGGATGCCAGGGGATCAAACCACGGTCTGTCTTAGGTCAAAGCATGCAAGGCAAATGTCCTACTGCTTGCACCACCACTGCTGGGGCCCCATCTCTCACTCTTGATTCTTAGACTCTCTGAGACCTTTTCTCTTTCTCAGCCAAGGTTCCAAGCTTCTTTGTTCAGTGTGCATCTGGACAGGTTCCAGGAGGAAAGGCTGCCTCCAGCCCTCTCATACTTCCACGCTGCTTCCCTCTCTGCATCCCTGTGGTCCACTCAGCATGCAGAGTGCAGGGTTTGGGGCGGTCATTCCCCCCCCCCCCCAGCACTCATTTGTTCTACCTGGGGGATTCCTGACTATTGGACTATTACCAGCAGGGGCCCCTAACAAGACGATTAAGGCTAATTACACGGAGTCTAATTAACTGGATGAAACCATGACTGAACAATATCCAAAGGGGAGAAAAACATTCTACATTGGTTGCTGGGAAACCGGTTCTCCAGGATGGATGTATGGGGGCACCATACAGGAACCAAAGTGATAAGGGACATACAAAGGGGTGAGTGCAAGTTCAAGTTCAGGCACAGGAACTTCTAAAAGGGGTTTTTCTGTCCCCACTTTAAGAGTTTAAAAACTTTCAGTGCTGGAGTGATATTGAGAGAGGATAGGTAGAGCACTTGCCTGGAATGAAGCCAACTCAAGTTCAACTCTCAGGATCCTGTATGCTCCCTGGACTCACCAGCTGTAACCCCTGAACACCAGTGATATGTCCCCCAAAAAGTTTATAAATTTTTAAGGATGTTGCTGTGATTGCAGTTATACAAGAAAGATGCTTATTGGAGAAAAAGGAAGGAAGACGGTTTTCATGACAGCTCTGCACTTCTGTGAATGGCTCTTTCATGGGTAGATCAATTTTGGTGGGGTGCAGGGTGTATCAAAGTCCCCACCAGAGGCAGGAGGCTTCCATTCTCACCCCAATATAGGCCTGTCCATCAAACTCCTCTTGTCTTTCCAGATGAGAGCCAGGAAGAGTGTGACAGGAAGTCTAAACTCAGTTCCTGCTTTAGGGTCTTGGGGACCCTGCTCCCACTAGTGCTTTGAGCTAAGACTGCTGCAGAATTAGCTTAACGGTGTCATTTCTTGCCAAGTCTTCAACTTATTTGGATTTTGGACCATCCCATGGTTCAATGTTCAGGAGCGATTGTTGGCAGTGCTTTGGGAGGGGGCACATGTGATACTGATGATGAAACTGGAGTCAGCTGTGTACAAGACAAGTGCTTTAAGCCCTATACTATTTCTCAGAGCAATGTTTTCTCAAGTATCTAATTCTGCTTCTTCATCAGACTGGGGTGGGGTGGGGTGATGGCTGGGGTAGAGAGGAGGGAGAGAGGGAGAGAGAGAAGGGAGGGGGAGAGAGAGAAGGCAGCTCCCAGTCATATCTGCATTTCACCTCCAGGTTGGGGTTCAAGACCCAATAAAAATGTGGACCATGATAGGGGCCCATAAGAACTTCTACTGAACTTTTGTCAACAACTGTAGCATGAAAAAAAAAAAGTGTAACATGAGCTCTAAACCCTGCCCACGTGCTGAAAGAGCCAGTTTGAGGGGAGTACCCTCATCAGCACCCCCAGTCTCTAGCCTTCTCCACCAACTGCCACTGCTCACAGGGAGTTACTCCAGCAATTTGACTGTGTGTTGAGTGTAAATTAAAGGGTGCTGAGAGCCCTGTACCACCCTATGTTTTAAGTAGCTCCCAGACCTCCCCACCAACCAGGAATTTCCTAGACCCCAGCCTCACTCACTTTTCCTTCCTGCTCCTGAGGCACCTTGAGGGCCAGAAAACAGGAGAAGGTCAAATGTCAGGAGTAAGAAAGGCATGATTTGGGGCTGGAGAAATGGCACAGAAGTAGGGCATTTGCCTTCCATGCAGAAGGATAGTGGTTCGAATCCCGGCATCCCATATGGTTCCCTGAGCCTCACAGGAGCAATTTCTGAGCATAGAGCCAGAAGTGACCCTTGAGCTCTGCTGGGGTGACCCGGCAAACCAAAAACCAAAACCAAAAAAAAAAGAAAAAAAAGGGGAAAGGCATGATTTTCATAGGTCTGAGGGACATAGGTCACTGGGACATGAAGACTTCCCGTCCAACACAACTGTGTGCCTGATGCACAATCCTAGTGCCACGAGTTCAGATGAGATGACATTGCCAAGGCCAGAGCCCAAAGTCAAAGGAGAAATTCATGGCCTGGTAAGGTTGTGAGTGGCTGACATTCTACTATTGTACACCCATCAGGACTTGGCACAAAGTCAAGCAAGACAGGGGAATAGGATTCAAGGATATTTTTGAAACATATAGGGTGATGTGATAATGGGGTGACGTTGACTGCAGCCTAGAAGGGAACTGATGCACTCAGTTCTGACTTTAGAGACTAGTGACCTCTGCCCTCTTTGCTGCTAATTCTAGAAAGTTCTCGAGATGCTCCTTGTGATTGCTTCCTGGAAAAGGCAAATAACTGGCAGCCATGGGTGAGCACCCTGTTCCTGGGAACCCACAGTTAGCAGGAAGTCACTCCTTCACACCTCTGCTCTAAGTTGCTTGCCTCTAAGGGTCAAAAAGATTCCAGGAAGCAACAGGGCCCTTACTGGCTTATCTGGGGAGGGTGGGGAGGGTTGCACCAAGAATTCACTAGAAATCCCCCCAGCTCCGATACAATCAACTACATTTTATCTGAGTTTAGGAGATCTGTATATTCAAGTTCTTGGTTTATTTTAGTTTGGGATTGGGGAATGGAGCAGCACTCCTGGCTCTACGCTCAGAAATCGCCCCTGGCAGGCTTGGGGGACCCTATAGGATGCCGGGATTCGAACCGAAAGGCAAACACCTTACCTCCATGCTATCTCTCCGGCCCCTCTTTTTTCTCTTTTTAAGGAGTCTTCCCAGGAGTGCTGTGGGCAGAGGCCATTCCTGGCAATTCTTAACTCTTCAGATTGAGCCTGATGGTGTTTGGATCTAGAACTACAATCTACTACAGACTGGTGGTTCTAGGGTAGGCAGAGCTACACCTAACTGTGCCTGGGCACTATGGTAGCAGGAACTGAACCCGGGCTTTGAAAATGCAAGAAAAACATTCATTCAATCACAACCTGCCTGGCCCTTCCAACCTTTATGTCCTAACGTATAAAAAGATAATACTGCTGGGCGGTATCGCTGGAGGTAAGGTGCCTGCCTTGCCTGCGCTTGCCTAGGACGGACCGCGGTTCGATCCCCCGGTTTCCCATATGGCCCCCCAAGCCAGGAGCAACTTCTGAGCGCATAGCCAGGAGTAACCCCTGAGCGTCACCGGGTATGGCCCAAAAACCAAAAACCAAAAAAAAAAAAAAAAAAATAATAATAATACTTGCTTGGCACACTAGAAAGAACAAGAGGGAATTCAGGGCCAAGCATGATGATAGCTCAGAGTAATGTGGCCGACTAGTCCAGAGGCACTGATCATCCTGGTTCCTGAATAAACTTGCATCTGCACCTCAGATGTCAAATCAGCCCTATCAATCTACGGCCTCACCCATGCTATACAGAGATTTATGAAAGGCTCAGGTGGGACAGTTTACCAGGGGTTAGAGGGCAGCAGAAAGGCTGAAGAACTGGTTTCATGATGATGAGGGAGGATTCCCCATCATGCTAATCACACTTAGTACTAGGCACCACAGAGAAAATTGTTAACAATATTAAGAAATGGGTTTCTAGGGGGCCAGAGTGATGGCACAAGCAGTAGGGCATTTGCCTTGCATTCTCTGACCTAGAATGGACCGAGGTTCCATCTCCCCGTGTCCCACATGGTCCTCCAAGCCAGAGGGGTTTCTGAGCGCATAGCCAGGAGTAACCCCTGAGTGTCAATGGGTGTGGCTCCAAAACAAAAAACAAAACAAAAAAAGAAATGGGTTTCTAGGGTGCCAGAATTATACAATATATACAATATATAAGGTGTTTGCCATGCGCATGGCTGACCTGGGTTTGATCCCTTGGATCCCATGTAGTCCCCCAAGTCTGGTTAGAAGTGAACGCTAAGTGTAGAGTAAGAGTAAACCCTGTGCACTGTTGGGTATGGTCCCCAAATAAAAACAAAACAAACAACTTCCAGAAATTACTGGTTAAAGGATGGATTTCTTATCGAACTTTGCCATTTTGTGCACGGCAAGTATTAGTATATTCCTTGGCATTGAAGGTGACCCCAGGCAGACTTTGGGGGCTTGCCATGCTCGTGATGGGGCACCACACTTTTGCCATGTCTGGTCATCAGGACTATAAACTCTAAAATGTATTCTAGGTCTCCAAAACCACTGAAGTCTTTAGCACCTACCTTTGTAGGATCTGCCCCAAGTCATCAAAGAACCCTTCAAATGACTAACTAACAAGGGTGGAAGAAGTCAGCTTGCTGAAACAGGTTGGAAGTAGACCCTCCCAAATGGGTGGGTGAAAGCAAAATTGATTTCACTCGTCACATTTTATGTCTTCTAATTATCTTTTTCTGCCCTCTCTCTTTTTGGGGGGTAGGGGTAAGGGTGCAAGAGATAGAACTGAGGATGTCCCAACAGTGGGTTTGTGCTTTACTACTGAGCCCCATTTCCGGCTATCTGTTTATGATTCCTGATCCTTTCTTACAGCATCTTCTCCTTTCCTCTTCCTGGAGACACTACCATGAAATCACATCTTTGGAAGACACTTGGATGTATGTGCCTTTCTGGGTGTGTTTGTCTATTCATATGTTAGTGTCAGTGGTGAGACTTGTTCTAACTGCTTTCTCTTCAGATTCCAAAATGCATGTGGTGAGACAGTGTCTGTGAAAGCCACCGCTCATCTTGGTACTTGGTCTCTGCATCCAGCATCTACTAAATAACTGTTTGCTAAATGAGTAATAATAGCTATAAAATAGCCAGGCACTGAGCTGCACTTGTTCTCTTGAATCCTTACCGAATGCAGTGAGGGCTAGAGGAACAGGGATCTCTTTGATAGGTGACCAAATAAAAAAAAAGGGCAGTGAACGGCCTGAGGTACAGACCATAGAGGATGCCGTGTCTAAAAGCAGAGGTTTGAGGAGTGCTGCTGTCTCTGCAGGTCCCTCCCCCCTGCACCGATGCCACTGCCACAAGTGCAGGCACTGCCTTCTGTCACCCAGCCCTTGGCACACCCACATGGATATCCCACATGATTAAATGCCCAAGAATGTTCTTTTCCATCCCTGCAACAGCTGTGCCCCAGAGGGTCTTGCAATCCCCAGTGTCCACTAGGATAGAACTGGAGATACTGATGAAAACAGTGATAGAACCCAGCAAGCAACTGGTCCGTGCCTGGGAGTGAGGGACGCAGGGCTCCCAGCACTTACCGGCATAGTGGTAATTGGCTAAAGGATGACATTTTAACCTCACTGGTTTCCGCAGCAGCAGCATTTCCAGAGCAGCCTGCAGCGCCATGGGAGAGAAAAGGTGAGAGTCAGTTGGGGGGCTGTATCCTGGGGAGACCATCTTCCTAAAGGGGAAAAAGTGGCAACACTATCAGAACCCAGGGCTGTAGGATGCTGGAAAGAAAACAGATGGGCCACTCCTCAAATCAGGAGTTCTTTTGTAGCCTAACTCTTCTCAACCCAGGCAGCAGTCGGTCTCCTTAGGGAGAAAACATGGGCAGAAGTCTTCCTCCCACCCATCCTCTGCTTCCTGGGTGCAGGGGATGGGTCTCTATTATTCCAGAAATGGGGGAAGGCCTAAGTCTGGGGAAGGGCCCTAAGGAAATGACTGTAACTGTCCTAGCAGATCAAACCATGTTTCATTGCAGAGAACAGGAACAGAAAGAGAACAGAAATAGCGACAGTAGTAAGATCTGTACTGGACACTGCCCTTCTGAGAACCCAGCTAAAGCCCTTCCAAACTGCCCCCTTCCGCCTCACTGACTGATAATTGTACTGCAGGCAGAGTTCAGTGGATGGTTGGACACAGAGCAAGAAATCCTGCTCCTTCAATTGTAAATCTCAGATTGGAAGCTTGGTTATCATTGGGATCTGGATAGACCTGAGTAACTTGGGCTCTACGCTCAGAAATCGCTCCTGGCAGGCTCGGGGGACCATATGGGATGCCGGGATTCCAACCACCATCCTTTACTTCCATCATATTCCTTGGGACTTATGGAGAGGGAGAGGGAGAGGAGAGTACAAGTGGTAGAGCATATGTCCAGGCTTAGGTCCACAGCATAGCCACCATCCCTTCAACACTGCCATTAGACTTGGTGGTCTCCAACTCTTGCTGGGCAGGCCTGAGAAACACATCATTGGTTTCAAACACTGTACTAGGTTCAAGTCAGGCCTGCACACTGGGCCAAACACCACCACAGTAGCCCCTAGATCCTCAGAGCAGCAATGGGAAAACCCAATAGAACGGGAAGGCTAGGAGGAAAAGCAGAAGAAGCTCTGCTCTACCATTCTGATCTCACAGTATTAAATGTTTTTCATTTTCTTTCTTTTTTTTTTAGTATTAAATGTTAAGAAGAGTTATCTAACATTCTAGAAAATTATTTTTTCCTCCCTCCCTCTCTTTCTTCCTTCCCTTCTTCTTTCATTTTTGGATCACACCACTCAGGGGTTACTCCTGGCTCCGGGCTCAGAAATTGCTCCTGGCAGGCACGGGGGACTATATGGGATGCCAGGATTTGAACCACCATCCGTCCTGCATGCAAGGCAAACGCTATCTCTCTGGCCCACCTTTCTTTCTTTTTTTTTTCCTTCTTCTTCAGATATTACTTCTGGCAAGCTTGGAGAACCATAAGGGAGGCCAGAGATGAAAGCCAGGTAGGCTGTGTGCAAGGAAAATGCCCTACCCACTGTGCTCCAGCTTGCTAGAAAATTCTTGAAGGTCATTAAAAATAACTCAGAAAGTTAGTGTTGGGACATTAGTTTACTTCACCATTTTTTAATGGAATCAAAATGTGCAGGAAGTTAGATGTAGTACGAGAAACAGGCATCTACTAAAAGGAAACGGAGGCTGCTGACTGACTGCTTTCTCCAGGAGTTCAGATGGACAAGACAATCGAACAGTCCAGATTCTGGAAAGATGGCCCAACATCGTGGTTTGGACACAAAAGGTGAAGCATAATAGGACCGACCGGGTACAGAGCCAACACTTCACTTTGATTAGAGAAGAGAAGAGCACCCTGAACAAATTAACACTGGCTGATTTCTGTGGAGAGGAAGAACAGTATAGCTTTTTTTTTGGGGGGGGGGTTGGGCCACACCCAGTGATGCTCAGGGGTTACTCCTGGCTATGCGCTCAGAAGTCGCTCCTGGCTTGGGGGACCATATGGGAAACCGGGGGATCGAACGGAGGTCCATCCTAGGCTAGTGCAGGCAAGGCAGGCACCTTACCTCCAGCACCACCACCCAGCTAGACCCTACTTTCTATCTTGCCACTAAGCTTTCTCAAACAAATATAGTTCAAACCACAAATAAATAAATACCACAAGTAAATAAACAAACACAAGACTGAAGACAAATAAATACAAATATGTAAATACAAAATGACCACAAATGCTAATTTCCCAAGACAGAAGTCCCCAAGGTTATGCCCCTGGGGAACAAATGAATAAACTAAAGTCCAGGTGCTGGAGAGATAGAGAATAGGGTATTTGCCTTACATGTGGCCAAGTTTAATCTCCAGCATCCCCTCGGATCCCCAAAGCCTGCCAGAAGTATAGAGCCAGGATTAACCCCTGAGCATTGTTGGGTGTGAGTTCTTCCTTTCTCTCTCAAAGGCCCAAAACAAATTGAGGTCAAAGGGGAGATTTTTCTATTCTGATCACCCCGAAGGCCTAAAGGCACACAGGTAGAAATGTGGGACAGAGAGACACTGACAATTCTGCCATAACAGCACCCTCGGGGATTTTCCAAGGTTCCTTACCATCACATCACCTTTGGCCTCGAAGAGAGAGTGCAGAGCAAACTCAGAATTTGTCCCACCTCCTGGCAACGCGCTGGAACAGCATAAATGCAGGAGATTCTCCACTGTGGGAAACAAGGAGGAGTAGCTGTGTCTGAGAGCTCAACCTTAGGGAACCCCCTATGACAGAAGCAGCCTGCAACCCCCACATGCCTCTACCTCTTTGTTGGAGGTCCTGGTTGTCCAGCTCAGGCCATGGCTTCCATACCAGAGTGGCCTTGTGTGTGTCCTGGGCCAGGGCAGAGACATCCTGGAGTTCCGGAATCTCCGCCTGGAATCTTAAGCCGATGTTGATGCGTCTTTAATGACAAGAAGAAAAACAACAGTGGGGTCTTCAGTGGGAGGCCCACAGCAACTGGCGGAAAACTTGAAAAAAAGAAGAATGTAGGTGCATTTCCTCACTGAGTGCTCCTAAGATTCTAGGCCTGGCCTTCTCAGGGGAAAAGGAAGAGCTTTAAGCTTAGGGAGCCAGAGGGGAATAGGCCTGGGGCTATCTCCCTTGGAGCTTCAACTGAGATAGAGAGTGCTTGCTTCCAAGGTGCTCAAAGCAAGGCTAACTGTATAATGGGAAGATGATACTATCCTGGGAATTATCCCAAATTTCAAAGACCTATGATATAAACAGAGATGAATTATTCCCCCTTCCCCTTTTTGGCCACACCCAGTAGAATTCAGGGTTTACTTCTGAATTTTTGGGAGGGGGGGAGGTTTGGGCCACTCCCAGCAGTGCTCAGGGGTTATTCCTGGCTATCTGCTCAGAAATCGCTCCAAGCAGGCACAGGGAACCATAAGGGACACCAGGATTCGAACCAACCACCTTAGGTTCTGGATCGACTGTTTGCAAGGCAAATGCTGCTGTGCTATCTCTCCGGGCCCTACTTCTGATTCTTGACAGTGCTTGGAAAGAGAGGGAGTGGAAACCACATTCAGTATCAGGGGTCAGACCAGGGTTAGCAATTGCCTTACCCTTGTACTGGAGAGTTCCCTTGTATTCTCGAGCCCCAATAATCCTATCATTCTTATAACTTCTCCCTCGGTAGCCATGCTAACCCCGGTACTAACAACAGTTCTTAAAGCTTCTGATCCCTCTCCTCAGCCAAGGATGCCAGCCAAAGAAGTGGCGTTTGCTTACGGCTCCACGTCCACGGTCTGCTCTCCAGGCCCAGGGGTGACGGTCACGCTACTGCCATCGATGCTGTCTGAGGCACAAAATCCAGAGGCCATTTGTCAACGGGGGCGGGGTTCGGAAGAAGCTACAGCAAATACTGATCGCCAAGTAGGATCCTTGTCTTCCCCAACCCCTTCCAGTTTTCAGAGCTGTATTAACTATAGTACTGCATGGGGAGGGTGCCCCGTTTCTCAGCATCACGAGGAACCCTCTGCTCAGCTTAGTGCTAATGTTTTTATGAGATTTTTTTGCTCCAAAAAGAAATTCTGGCTTTAGATTTCTTGGGAACTACCCTTTTTTTTTTAATTTAAGGAATGGGGTGAATGGAAGTGAGAAGGGTAGGAGCCACCAAATGAATTCTTCACCCTGTTTGTACATTGTTGTACTTTTATAGTTCCATAATGAACCCCAGAGTTGCTCAAGTTGGGTGTCCTGCAACTTGTTCCTTAGTCCTGAGAGACAAATATGCATGCCCCCCGCCCCCACTAGTTCACATTGGCTCAGTATTCCTAGTCTGGCACAGGTGCTTGGAGTGGAGACACCTCCCCCCAATTTCTGTATCAACAAAAGTCTTGGGAAAACAAAAACAACGGGGGTGGGGGAGGTGTCCTCCCCAGGGGAGAGGCAGAGGGGATGCCCGAAAAAGTTAGAAAACGGGGCACTCACTAGAGCGACACAGCAGCACACGGGGCGTGGGCGTGAGGGGCGTTAATGGCAGCTGCGGGTGGGCACCAGGGCCGTGGCCCCCGGATACCAGGACGTTGCTGAAGAGCCCCGAGCCCTGGCGGACGGGGCTCAGCATGGGCGGGGGTGTATAGGGGGGCAGCTCGTAGGTGGGGTCCAGGAGCAGGTGGTCGCCCAGGACACGAGGGGAGCGCAGCTGGCTCTGGTACAGGGTGGCGCCGGAGCATGAGGTGGCCGCAGTGATGGCAGCAGAACTCGGGGGGCAGGAGGGTGGTGGCGGGATGAAGAGGGGCTCGGGCCGGTGCCGGAATTTCTTCTTCTCCCCGGAAGTCTTGAGGGCTTCCTCGGCCTTGACCACACCCGGGTGGTGCTTCCTGGGGATGTCCTTTGGGAGATAAGACAGACAACTATGAGAGGGATGGCTGTCTCAGCTCCTCAGGCGTGTCCGACTGCCCTGCCACAGCTTTAGGGGGGCTCGAGGCTGCTCTCACCCCCATACTTCTGAGTGTGGAGCCCATACCCCTCACCCGGGTGGTGTCAGACCCCTGAGCTAGGGCTGGGGTGGATGGCTCGGGGCTCCACGGTGGCCATATCCCCGCCCCCGAGGGGGCCCTCCTCAGAGCCCTAGCTTTAGGAATGGACGGGAAGAGGGCCCAGTGCCCCTCCACACTCCTAAGAGGGGTCCCCTCCTGCTGCGACCCACATCTCTTCCCCACTCAGCCGTGGTGTCCTGTCAGCAGCAGGCATAGGGGCACTGGGCAGTCACACGGATACACATGGAGGCTAAAAAGGAAATGTTTTTGCACACGCAGGAGAGAAGCCAGGCATGCCAAAACCAGACAGAAACAGGCTTGGGTGGTGTGTATGTGTGTGTGTGTGGGGGGGGATCAGTTTCGAGATGCCCCCAGATTCAGGGGTCTGGCTGCAGCTGCCAAGTGGAGAAGGAAAGGGGTACTCAAGTCCCAGGTAGCCTGTGGCTGAACCAGCTGTAGTCCCTGGCAAGGCAGCGGGGCTGATGGGAAAGGCTGGCCCTGGTCATGTTACCTGCAGCCCATGTGACGTGAGCCCAGCACTCTGCTCTCTGGGAGCCCCCTCGCTGCCACCCCCCCATCCCTAAAGGTGGTCTCCCCCCCTACACTTGTCTCCTGGGGTGCCCTCTCAGCCTCTCTGGTTGGAGTGTTACGAAGCTGTGAGTGGGGAAAGGACAAGGGCCCAGGAGTACTGGACCAACTCCAGCATGGTGGCCCTAGAGTTCTGCTTCACCCCACAGAGGATCTTGTTAGAACAAGTCAACCTGCCTTCTTTCCCCAGCAGATTGTCCCCTTCCTGAGGTGTAGTGTTAAACAGGCTGAGGAGGCAGGGTAGAAGCTGTAAGGGCCCCTACATCTTGGGGATCACTCCTAAAACTAGGTTCTATTTCTGGGTTCCCGAGACTTAGACCACCAGAGACTTTAACCTGGCACTGGAATGTAGGTTTGGTCACAGGGCTCAAGTCCCTCTCAAGGATCCCTTTCCAAGTGCTTCCTTGCAGCTTAAAACTTTCCCAGTCCTCCAGGCCAAGTTGAGCCCCCAGGCAGGGGCGACTACCCAAAAAGTCAGAGTAGATGGTCAAGAAGAGGAAACCTTTCCGCCTTCCACTCCCATCACACTTTTTAGACCCTGGGGACCCAACGCGGAGATGGTTTTAAAGCACCCCAGAGATGTGGAGGCCAGGTATGATTAAAACCCTTAAGGGGAGAAACTGAGGCAGGGTTTCCAATATCTAAACCCAGAGCTTGGTTGCTACTCAGAGCATCTCCCTGGAAGCTTCATTTCTCACCCAGTGTCAGGACCCAGAGCTCACACTTGCACTTAACCTGTGAGTATCTACCTCAGTTTCTCCCCCTTCAGCACTACATTCCCATACAGTTTGCTTCATCTCTGCTTCACACCTCTGCTCAGAAATCACACCTGGCTGTGCTCACGGGACCAGAGTCAGACCAGGGATCTGACTGGGGATCTGCTGCATGTTGGGCAAATACTTTAAGCCCCTAGATTGCCTCCCTGGCCCAGAGCTCCCTTTCTGATGTCTCTTTCCAGCAATTCTTCAACTTAAATTCCCTATGCCTTAGCCACCAACTCCCAATAAGTTTCTTCTATACCCCACTGTTCTCTCTTATATGGGGTGAGGATGTGTGGGCTCTGACCCTCGTGTAACTAGAAATCTTGACTGGGTCTCTGTTTTGGGGTTGAAAGTTCGCCAAGGTGGAACTTACATCTCCCACCAAAGCTGGCACTTCCGGGCAAAGAGGGAGCTTGGCTGGCACTTCCTTTCTCTCCGGGTTGCCGCTCCCCAAGTCCTGCTGGATTAAGAGAATTCTAGCCTTTCTTCTTTACACATGCCCCAAACAGCACTCTTTGGACTTCCTGAGTTCTTGAGATCATTGCTCTTTTCCCCTCTTCCGGCCCAACCCCACCCTCCTGTCTCCTGGACTCCCAGCAGCCATGGACAAATATGACCTGTAAACAACCTCATGGGTTAGAGATTCTGAGGGCATGAGAGGGAGGGAGAGAGAGAGGCAGATAGGGAGAAAGAGAAGAGTGGAAAGGAGACAAAGGGAGGAGGAGAGAGAAAATCCATCGCATAGCCAAGCTAAGTTGCTTGGATGAAGCACATGAAGTTTGGGAAGGAGAAAAACTTAACAGTGAGAAACACAGATCTCTTTGCTTTTCTGAGATGGGGGTGGGAGGGCATTAATATATCTGGTTCACCAAGGGCACTGAAGCAGATGTGACAGAAGAAATCCTGAATGCCCAGTGAGCTCATTAGCATCCATTCCAGGGCTGGAGACTTGTCTGTGCCAGGGGTTACGTGATAGGTGGCTGGATTCAGGAAGGTCTGGAGAACCTGGTAGAGGGGCCAGGAGCAATAGCCATCTGTCTGGGATAGAACTTCCAGCTTAATAACTGGAATAGCTGGGAGCCGGGAGGTGGCGCAGGAGGTAAGGTGCCTGCTGCCTTGCCTGGGATGGACCACGGTTCGATCCCCCGGTTCCCATATGGTCCCCCGTGCCTGCCAGGAGCGACTTCTGAGCGCATAGCCAGGAGTAACCCCTGAGCGTCACTGGGTGTGGCCCAAAAAAAACCAAAAAAAAAAAAATAACTGGAATAGCTGCATCAGGAGTAATCTGCAGTCATCATCTATATTTTTGTTTTGGGGCAACATCTGGCTGTGTGCACAGGGCTTACTCCTGACTGCGCTCAAGGACCATTTCTGGTGGAATTTAGTGGACCATTTTAGGCGCTGGGTACGAGGCAAGTGTCCTACATGCTGCATTGTCACTCCTGGCAGCACCCAGGACCATGTGATGCTGAGGTCTGTTTGTACCTGGGTCTTTTAGAGTCTCACCCACCATTCTTCTGGGAAGGTTACAGGTGTTGAATGGAGTGTGAGTTGTGTGGACATGCTTAGGACACCCCTAGGCAGAGTGCAGCCTTGAGCCGATCAGGCCCGTGACCTGAGCAAAACACTCCCCATCTCCAGGAAAGCAAAGGGCTGTCTGGGCCCCAGGCAGGCAGGCAGGCAGGCAGGGCAGAGCAGCAACTCACAGCAGGCGTGCGGGGGGCAGCCCCTTGGGGGGAGTGTGG
>PVKC010026932.1:0-15949 GCA_004027635.1 Crocidura indochinensis
GTGTGTGTGTGTGTGTGTGTGTGTGTGTGTGGTAGGAGAGCGCCCTGACAGATTACGGTGTCAGGAGAGTTTAGAATTCTGACTGTCTGTTCCCAGGTATCTAGTCTTTTTCTTGAGGCACATCTGTATGAGGTTCAATGAAAGGAAAAATCTGCCCAAACTCTGACAATTCCCATTCCCTCCACACCCTTGAGGTTGAACTGGGAGTAATGAAATTTCAGATGAGCCAGTTACATATTTTTTTCTGCATCTGGATGCTAATCTCTTCTGAAGTTCAGGCACATGGAAGATCCCCTGGGAGACATTTTTAATCAGACCAGGCACCTTATCTGGTCCTTCTCAACACCAAGACCAGCTCAAGTCAGGAACATTCAGTGCATGTTATTTAAATCAAGGATGCAAGATGGTTATTTGTACAGAAAGAGCCTCAGGCAGGCGTATCGACATTATGCAGAGAGTTAGAAAAGCCTAATAAGGTGTAGACAGGAGCGGTCCCAAGGGGACTGACTTTAATGAATATATTAAGCGCTTATCATTAGCATATCCTTGTTGCTATGTGACCATGGACTCCTGAATAGTTAAACCTTTTAGCCTCCTACATGCTTCTGCTCTGTGACTCCTATCTTGCTCACATTATAAATAAGCTGGGTCTCACCTCTCATACTTCCAGGATGTTCCACACCAGTGGAGCCCAGTCCAAATAGGGGTTCATTTGACTTCTTTCCTTGAAGTGGTCTCGTTCTCTCTCTCTCTCTCTCTCTCTCTCTCTTTCTCTCTCTCTCTCTCATCCAATTGTCTCTGACTTCCTAGAGTGGCTGAGCATTACCCATAGAGAACTGTCCCTCCAATGTGCATAAGTGAGTTAATTCATTTGTCCCCTCTTCGCAGATGCCGGTCCCTCTTCCTGCCTCTTCTTGAATTTCTTTCCATTCTTGTTTACCCGCTGAGCCCTCAAACCATACTCATTGCCCATCTATGCAACTTTCCTAGATTCTGCAATTTCACTCAGTGCTTCAGGGGACAGTCAACTTTTCTGGAGGTACCAGAATGCTTCCTCATCCCACATTTGAAGATGGTGTGTGTGATGTCTGCTCTCATCTGACTGGAAAGTGACACAGAGCTGATGAGGTCCATGGGATGCCAATAAAAACAGAGTGACCCTGCACTGGTGGAAGAGAGTTTTGAGGTTAAAGCACATGTTTTGCATGCAATTGACTTTGGTTTAATTCCTGGTGCTCCATGATTCACTGAGATCCCTGGATGCAATCCTGGAGAACCCAGCAGCACTATCATGATGTCTCTTGGTAAACCACCAGCACAGTTGGACAGAAAATACTGTGGAAGGGCAATAAAACTCCTGAGAACTATTTGGAAGACTCCCCTCCCCATCAAAAACAGAGTCCCCCCCAAAGGCAGGTTGAATGTGTTTGTCCAGTTGCCCAATACATCACTTGCAGTAATCTATTGAGTTTCAGCTTCACCACTACATGGAAGGCAGGGCATGTAATGCCAAGTTGCTAGATTTAAAGGTGAGCTGGTAAGTGACACAGTGCCACAGGTTTTTTCCATGCTGTAACATCTGTGCACACATTTCCTGGCCTCCAGGCTGTCTCAGTTCTCCCCTTCTTTAATCATCTATTGCCTTGCTTTAATCATCTATTGAAGCCCCTAGCTCCCAAATTCTTGTGCCTATATGTATATCTGTATATTGCCCATGTTTGCCTTGTGAAGCACCTACAGTCACAGGCAGAGCTGGCCAAGCTCCTTAGGGCAGCATTTCTATTTCTAAGGTCCCAGAAAGCCCAGAGGGATTTGTGATACCCAACTCCCTTTCTTGTTGCCCTCCCATAGGGTTCGGGTAGGAGAGAAGGTGCATTATCACAGTGAACTAGAAGTGAGAGTGATGTCTTGCAGACATGTGGTCAAACAGAATTGTAGCAGGTCTGAAAAGATTGGCCAGGATGAGATACTGTGTTCTCTGGTTCCTTCCAGATGTGAAGATCCATGAGGTCACTGCAGAAATAGGGACTGTTGTAGCAAATATATAGGTAGTGGAGTTAGTGATTCAAACCTGGATGCTTCTTGCCTCTTTGCATGATGGATCACTGTGGATGATGGCTGGGCACACTGTGGGAAATGGGATCTTAATTGGTGAGGGTATAATTGAGTAGCACCACCATTAAAAGACCCTCTAGGCTTTTTAAGGCACTGCCATGGTTGCCATTGCTGAGTGCTGAGTCCTCTCAGCACCAGAACATTCATGTTGCCCAGATGAGAAAGATCCAGTACCTCAGACTCACCCTGTTCTGGCCCCAGCTGATGGAGGAAGAACCCTAGTTTCAAGGTATTTTACAAAGCTGGAAGTTTAGCATAAAAATAGACACTGTAAGAACAAAGGAACAAAAAGCCCAGGAATAAGTCAGTTACTTATCAATAAGGATGCTGACATTAAAAAGAAATGGTGAAAGAGTCAGTTTTCAGATAATGTGTTGAGAAAATGAAATATATCCACAGCTGGAGAATGAAAATGAGCAAGTATTTTAAACCATTTACATAAACCAGCTAAAAATTCATAAAAAGAAGGCCAGAGCAATAGCACAACAGGTAAGGCATTTGCTTTGCATGTATTGACCAAAGTTCAGTTTAATCTCCAGCATCCCACATCATATCCTGAGCCTGCTAGGAGTGATTTCTGAGCATAGAGCGAGGAGTAACCCCTGAGTACTATTGGGTATGGCCCTCAAAGTAAACAAATAAGAGTCAAATAACAGGCTTCAAAACATCTGGAAGAAAAGTTGTTTGATATTAGCCATGGAGTGATTTGTTTTGGTTAGAACATTGATAGGTAAACAAGAGAAGCAAATAAAAAATGTTTATATCGGGGCCGGGCGGTGGCGCTGGAGGTAAGGTGCCTGCCTTGCCAGCGCTAGCCTAGGACGGACCGCGATTCAATCCCCCGGTTCCCATATGGTCCCCCAAGCCAGGAGCGACCTCTGAGTGCATAGCCAGGAGTAACTCCTGAGCATCACCGGGTGTGGCCCAACCCCCCCCCCCAAATGTTTATATCAAATTAAAAAACCTGCACAGCAAAGGGGGAAAAATGAGGTGATTTAGAGTAAAAACAAATATTTGTCACTATAAGTTGGATCAAAGAAAATAAGGAATAACTAAGTGATGAGAAAAATTAACAACTTAAGTATGGGGGTTAGGGAGCAAGCCTTGCATTTATTGTGTCAACCCAGCTTCATTTCCCAGTACTGAAGTTCTTCCCCGCCTCCCAGCTGAGAGTGACCCCCAAGCATGGAGTTGGGACTATCCCTTAGCATTGCTAGGTGTGGCTCCTATAGTAACCTAATTTTAATAATAGAAGTACTGAATAGCCATTTCTCCAAAATGCTAGTGGCCAACAGGTATTATAAAAAAACGTTCAACATCACTATGCTTAGAAAAATTTATATCAAAACTGCCAATAGATATCACTGAACACCTATTAAGAAGGCTTTTTGGTTTGTTGTTTTTAACCACATAGAGTGTTGCTTAGGGCAACTCCTTGACTCTCTCTCTGCTCAGGGATCACTCCTAGTAGTGCTCATTGGAGGCCATATGTGTTGCCAGAAATTTGAATCAGGGCCAGCCGCATGCAAGACAAGCTCCTGACTCTGCACTGTCTGCTCCAGTTATGTTGTTGTCTTTTAAAGTAAGAAGTTGTGAAGAAAAGCAATCTTTATACTACTGATGCTAGTGCAAGTTGCAAGTCATTATGGAAAATAATATAGAAATGCCTCGCAAAGTTTGAAATAGGGCTGCCTGAAAAGTGTGGTAGAACTCTAGCATGGACAGAGTCCTCTGTTGCCAGAGAGACTAGTGGACTTCTTTGGCAGACAGCATGTCAACCTCAGTGGTACTTAGGGACCTGTTCTGTCTCTGTGTTGAGGAATCACTCCTTAATGGTGCTGGGAAAATTCTGAGGTTGAACTGGCATTGGTCACATGCAAATGACTTACCCTTGTACTTTTATTTCTCTTATAAAATCCCCCTTCTTTTTGTCTCAATTCTTCTCTAAGCATTTATTGGAGATGAAACTATTCTACATGCTGCTATTATATTCTTTTTTTTTTTTTTTTTGGCTATTCTAATCTAAGCTCTGTGATAGATATCAGGACTCAGGTCAGCTGCTGTAACAAATACCCCCCATTTTCAGTAGCTTTAAGTAACAAAAGATTCTTGATGGTTCATGCTGAAAGGTCCAGCCTGGCTTGACAAAGGTCCTGCCAGTCTCCCCATAGTATAAGGTGAACCCCTTCCCAAAATTCCTTTTTCCCTAACTTCTTTTGGTATATAAAAGTCCACTTGGATTACCTTAGTGGGAGGGCTTCTGGATAATAAAGAGAGGAGTTGGCTTTGGACTAGAGGAAGAAGGAGCACATGGCAGATAAGGAGCACATGGCAGAGGTTGCACATGGCAGAAGCATGAGGCATGAGGAAAAAAGCAGATTAACTCCAATGAAACTTTAACTGGCTTGGTGTATCATCAGACCATTCCACGGTGCCTAGGGTGGTCTCACCCAACTCATGATTATATCTATATATATATTTGGTTTTTGAGCCACACTCAAAAACGCTCAGGGGATGCTCCTGGCTATGCGCTCAGAAATTGATCCTGGCTTAGGGGACCATATGGGATGCCGGGAGATTGAACCATGGTCCATCCTAGGTTAGCACATGCAAGGCAAGTGCCCTACAGCTTGTGTCATCACTCCAACCCTATATTTTATTTTTATTTACATCACGGGACTGTCTGCGGCAGGGCCAGAGATAAAAAGGGGCTGGCGAGGTGGTGCTAGAGGTAAGGTGTCTGCCTTGCAAGCGCTAGCCAAGGAAGGACTGTGGTTCGATCCCCCGGCATCCCATATGGTTCCCCCATATGCCCCCCAAGCCAGGGGCAATTTCTGAGCACTTAGCCAGGAGTAACCCCTGAGCATCAAATGGGTGTGGCCTTAAAAACAAAATAAAACAAAAACAAAAAGGAGAAAAAAGAGATCAGGCCAGGGCGATACACATTAACTTATGCTCTCAGCTCAGAATCAGATGCAGTTGGTTCTGTCCAGCCAAGTTGGTATCAGGACATGAGTGTGTGTGTGTGTGTGTGTGTGTGTGTGTGCGTGTGTGTGTGTCTGTGTCTGTGTGTCTGTGTGTATGCATGTGCCATGTGAGGAAGGAAAAACAGGACTGCGGCGTGGAACAGATGATAATCTAACACTGGTCCTGTTACAGTCTATATTGTGAGCTGAGCCAAGACTCCAGGGAATGCTTTTCCTGCAAACACAGTCCTTTGCTGTTTGTCAGGACTTTCTACCTTCATGCCTGCTCTCAGAAATTGGCACCCTAGGTGAGAAGAATGAACTTCAGGGAGGCTGAATGACAGATGCCCTGGTCCAGCTGGTTCCCTTGCAGGCTTCCCTCAGGCTGCGGCCTCCAAGCCCCATGAACTATGTCCTAAGACTCCAGACAGGTTCTCTGGCTTTGACTTCAGCTTCCACTTCTTGAGATATTGTCTTCACCCCTGGCATGTAGTAGGAGAGGATTTAACCTGCAGAACCAGGATTTAGCGTTTTCTTCTTGTCTATTATATGTGTGACTTTTTAGAAAAACCAACTGACTGTTTCCATGCATCCAGTGGATTCTTTTTGCACAGATTGGATGGATGCTATTATGATACAGGGATATAAATCACAATTTACCTGGAATACCTCTCTAGGAAAGGTCCTGTAAGGATAGGGAGAGGTTAGACCCTTCCACCACACCTTCACACTAACCTCCCAAAAGCAGTGGCCATAACCCTATTGCCCATAAGCTCACCCATGAAACACCTTCAGTTCTTGGTCTGGAGTCTAAAAGCATCCAAGCTGGGGCCAGAGTGATAGTACAATGGGTAGAGGGCTTGCCTTAAACACAGCTGATCTGGGTTCAATCTCTGGCATTCCATAGGGCCCTCCAAGCCTGTCTGGAATAATTTCTGAGTGCAGAGCCAAGTGTAGTGCCTGAGCGTTGCAAGGTGTGACCCCCAAACAAACAAGCAAACAAACAAAAACCCCCACAATATCCAGACAGAACCAGGACGTGGTCTTCATGATCCAGTTCTTTCTGCTGCCGTTTCTGCAAGGTTCCTGTTATAGTGTGAGGAAGGATGTCAGCTACACTGTGGTTTCAAGGCAAGCCCCTAGTTTGGAAGCAAGAGCACCATTCCTAGAAGGCCCCAGTGATACATCTCTAAGCATTAAAATGTCAGACACCCCCACAGCTCTGCAAGCTGTAAGCCTTTTCCCTGAAAATAGCATCTCAACACCAAGGTGTAATGTCAAAGGCCCAGCCTGAAGCCTCCAGAGGCCCTTGCAGGGGCCTGTGTGGATCAAGGAAAAAAAGATCTGAATCTGGCCAATGGCAATGGGCTCCTTCCTCAGCTTCTAGCATGCAGCCTCCAGGGAGAGATTGAGGAACCTGGAGGAGATTAATATGGCTCTAGGAAAGTCCCCCCTCATTCTGTAAGGATGGGGATCAGCTGACTTCAGGATGGGAGCATCTCTGTGGTATGTAGGTCATCCTAGTGGCCTCAGTTTTGTCATCTCTGACCTACTATCATTTGTACCTTCTCTGTTGGATTGTTGTAGAGATTAAAGAAATACTTGAGAGTAGGGAGTAATAGCACAGAGAAGAGGAAATTTGCTTGCACACCACCAACCTGGGTTCTGTCCAGGTATCTCATGTGGTTTCCTGAGCACCACCTGGAATAATTGCTGAACAAAGAGCCAGGAGTAATGTCTGAGCAGCACCAAAGCAAAACAAAAACAATTTGGGGCAGGAGAGTTACCTCAGAGGTCTAGAGTGCATGCCTGGCCTATGCTAGTCTGTGAGTAGGACACCCAACTTCCTGATATAGCCCTGGTATCCCCAGAACATTTCCACAATGAGTCCAGTAGTCCTAGGCATTATTGGGCTTGGGCATCACACCTTAGATCCTCATAGCCAGGCCTGTGATAGTTGAGGCCTTTACTGGTTTCCCCTGGGGGTCTTATTGCCTGTGGGCACGTGCTGGGTGCCAGTTTTCCTGCTGAACCCATAGCATTGGCCTTAACACCTCCCAGGGCAACAGAAATCAACCCAGATGGTCAGAGTGGTCTTGTCTCAGGGGTCCCAGGCCAATGCTTCCCACTTGGACAGCAAACAAGCAGATGTTGGAAGCTAGCAGTGGACCAGGGTGCAGAGCTTTGAGGGGTGTGTGTCTCAGACCTGGGGCCTTTCCAGTATGTCTCACCAGCTGTCATAATTTGGTCTCCACTTACTCTTTCCCCTTTCCAACAGCTGTGTGAGTTCTAACTCCCTTCTCCCGATGGGGAAACCAAGGCTGAGTTAATTTCTCAATACCTGTTGGCGAGTGATTGACTTCAATGTCGTACAGCTTGGCCAGCAACATCTTATTTCAAGAAAACATCACGTCGTCATCTCTGTGGGGCACTTTCTGTACCCAGACACTAGTTCCACCCACTTGATGGAATGTGTTTCCCCAAATTCCCAAGCTTGGATGTTACCATCTATTCCTCCAGTGTGGGGCTGCAGGAGGTGTGACCATGGGGACATGGAGACAAGAGAGCAGATAGTCCATAGGCTCTGAATCTTGGGGTGCTGGGGAAGTTGAGCCTCTAGCAGAGAGAGAAGGGGATTCCCTCAGTCTTCCTGCCTTTGCAGGCACCTCATGATCCTGGGTGGCAAAGTTTCCAAGGCCCCTTATGCTCGGTCTCCACACAAGCAGATCATTGGGTCAGTATACACCACTTCCTGTTGATCCGAGGAGAGCTACTGTTGTGTCAGGCCTGGTGCATCTGCTTCCCGCAATGGCACTATTGTCCTCACCACAGCCTTACACCAGCCAGCAGGTGCAAATTGGACATTTCTGCCAAATGTCACCCTACCCCCCAACCTGCCGCTGTGGCTTCCAATTAGGGATGGTGACATCTTCCTGTCCCCCCCTGGCTTTGGTTCTTGTCTCAGTGGTTCATGGGCTGTCTGCGCTGTTTGCCCCATCTACAGGTGGGAGAAAGTTGGACATCTCAGCTTTCCAGGGCTATGTGGAGGAGCAGAAGCTGCAGTTGGCCATTCACAGATGTTGGCATGCAGCATTGATTTGGAGAGACTAGTCTGGAGAGAAGCTGGCAACCACCAAGGAGCGGAGCACAGAAAACTCTGGGCTAAGAGTTTCTGGGGATTTCTGAGTCTGTCAGACCGGTTGGCCATGCCAGCCAATGATCCTTCCTGTCAGAGATCTTTCAGTCAGAGCTCAGCCATGCAACTGTGGCGTGTTGATGGTACAGAAAGCCTTGGGTAGCACAAGCCTCCTGCGAACACCCTCTAAGGAAGGTTTGTGTTAATTGTGGTGCCAGGAACTTCTCTGCATGATCTCCTGCAAACTCACTAGTTTTTGTTATCTTATCAAAGGCCACAAGGTGGTTTCTCCCATTTGTCACCGTCCCTAATTGGAAGCCACAGCGCAGGCTGGGGGGTAGGGTAACATTTGGCAGAAATGTCCAATTTGCACCTGCTGGCTGGTGTAAGGCTAAAGCATGAGTGATGAGCTTGAGGGGGCTGGGAAGGCAGATTGTGGGGGGCCTGGCTGGAAAAGTGCCTCATCACAGGGCCCTTCCCAATTTAAGACAGGGACAAACCGTCGACTCAGACTCTGATCTCCAATCCTGTGACTCTGAGCTGTGGGGAGCACCGACTAGTGCCCGGTCAAACTCCCACATTCTCTTTCTGCAGTCTGACTACATAGAACCATCCTGAGGAACTTCAGAAAGGCTGACGCTGCCTCATCATGCTTTTTCAGAAACTTCAAGAATTAAGACCCATTGTGTTGGTCCGACTCTCTTTTTATGCACACCTCTTAGACCCTGTTGAGGAAAGGACACAGGACGAGGCTGAAAGAGGACCAAGTTGTGTATTTATTCCTGATAAAGTTGGGGAAGGCGAGAACTTGAGCTTTACCTAAAGGATCAAAAGAAAATTTTTGAGTTATATATGGCAGTGCTCAGGGCTCAATCCTGGCTCTGCACGCAGGAATCACTCCTGTCAGTCTCTGAGCACCATATGGGATGCTAGGGATTGAACCCAGGTCGGCTGTGTTCAAGACAGGTGCCCTCCCTGCTGTACAATCATTCCAGCCCCAAGGATGAAATTATAATACTATGCCTAGTTGGACTTTCTCTCCTTTTCTGGGCCTGACTTTGAATCACAGATGCTCCTTCTCTGGGGTCTTTTCTCTATTTCTTTGGTGATGGGGCTGCTCCAAGACATGCCTGGCGCTCCCTAAGACATACCTTAATCCCTATGTCCCCAAGATATACCCTAAGTATTCTCTAAACCAGCTGACCCCAGTGCTGGGGGGTATCCTGGGATGTCTGCCAAGATGCTGGGGGGTGCTGTATGATGCCAGGGACCCATTCCAAGCAGGTGCTACATACATGCACACCCTAACCATGTACTGTCATTCCTTTGCTCAATTTAATCAAGATGGGCTTTTATTCTCTGAATTATTACTCATAGAAGCCATTAGATTTGCATATACTAGATAGTTGCTGGAAATTTGAAGCTTGTATTTTCCCTTTACAGTGCTTAAAATTTTTTTATTTAAAGCACTTTCATTTACAAAGTTATTCATAGTTGTGTTTTAGACATGTAGTGTTTCAACACCAATCACACCATGTCAACCTCCCTCCACCAGTGGTCTCAGAGTCCATCCCATGCTACCATCCTTGCCCCAGCCTGCCAGCATAACAGGCCCATTTAAAATTTTGATTGTTTGATTTCATTGTTGTTGATTTTGTGGCTTGAATATTTAGTTTTATTCTTTCTTAATCCCACCCATGTGTTGGATTACTGGTCCCACCCTAATCAATATTTACACTCCACACTAGGTCTGATGTGGTGATGGGATTACTGGATTATTTCCTGGGTGGTATTCCTCTCCCATCTAGGGTGTGGCCTCATTCTTGTTACTTTTTTAATATATAAGACCATGATTACAAGCATGATTGTAGTTGAGTTTCAGTCATAAACAGAATATCTCCCTTTACCAGTGCAACGTTCTCACCGCCAATGCCCCCTACCAAATACCTCATTCTTGTCAATAAAAGCAGGGGTATGAGGAAGGCAGGCTCTATACTTCAGTCTTTGTTCACTGAGCTGCTTTCCTTCTTAAGAGCAGAAGACTTGAGTAGTGGAATTTCTGGCTTGAGTGTTAGAATTCCTGTAACCATTCTTCACCCTTTCACTGTGTAGATTATTTCCTGTGTCGGTGTTTGCTTCCAGACCCACGTCTCACCAGATCCTAGTTTGGGAGCCTGGGGCTCTGTTTATACCCATGTACCTGAGACCCTTTGGCCACAGACCCCTCATTATTTCACATCTGTCTTTCTCCTCCTCCTCCTCCTCCATTCAGTTTCTTTCCTTCTCACTATACTCTGGGGCTGAGTATTCTTGACATCCCCAATTATACCATTGTATTTCTTTGTGCAGTCATTCTAAATACCACATAGAAGTGATATTAACCCCCCTTTTTTTTGGTTTTTGGGCCACACATGGTGATGCTCAGGGGTTACTCCTGGCTATTCGCTCAGAAGTCACTCCCGGCAGACACGGGGAACCATATGAGGAACCGGGGGATTGAACCGAGGTCCGTCCTAGGTTAGCGCAGGCAAGGCAGGCACCTTACCTCCAGCGCCACCGCCCGGCCCCCTGATATTAACCCTTTACAGAGCTTTTGATTGAGGTAGCTCTAAATTGCTTAGTTCTGAATTACTCTCGGCTCTTCCTCCCATTCTCTTCATGCAACTGTAATTGCCATAAGTAGGGGCATCCACACCTGGTCGTGGCACTTGGTGGCAGCCAAGAATGAACATTGGTTGTGCCACTGGGCATGCAGGCGGCATGGGGGTGAGGTCCAACTCAGGGCTTCATGCCCACCAGACAGGTGCTCACCACTGAGCCATCCCATGCCTCTCATTTTCTTATTGTAAATCAGATCCAATGACCAGTCCTGAAAAGTGAAGGTATTCAGTGTCTGCCTTGAAAACGTTCCCAGACTCAAAGTCAAATGAGTCCTCTTCTTTTTCTTCTCATGCTTTTCATGTTCAAGTCTAAGAATGCCAGAAATGTGTGTATTAGTCTGTGTATGAGTGTGTGTGATCAGATGTTGCTTTGGTTTCTCTGGTGTTTCCCTTCATTTTTCACCAGGAGCTGATAATGTACTTGTTCTTGCAGCCTGCTTTGTCTCTCCATCCTACCTGGGGAGCACTTTGCATGTTCTCAGGACCCTAGGCCCAGGCAGAACTCTGCACTGTTTGTCCTGTAGCCTGTCACCCTGCCCTACAGCCACACTGTTCTATAGCAGATGATGAGAAAATGAAGAAGACACAAACTCTTTCCTGATACTATGGGAAGGACCTTCCCTAACTTCCCTGTCCCCCTCCTTTCCTTCTCTGTGAGCCTTTTGGAATGTCTGGAAGATGAGAAACAGGCAGATCAGATTGAAACATTCATTTCTCCATAATATCCATAACCATCACTGATAGATTTTTCCTTTTTTTAACTTGTGAATTTTCATTTCCCTTTTATTTCCTCATGTCATTGGCAAATGCTCCAAACTTGTGTTTTGATTGTGAGACTGGTATGAACAAAGTGTGAACATTGCAGCAAAAGCCAGAGTGTTTTCATCTACAGAAAAATTCTGTGTCTCCAAATTATTCCCAGAGTGTTTTCTTGTTGATGAGGCCCAGTAACAAGGGAACTTGGCACATGCATCCAAAGTGCAGCTGACATGGGAAATCTGGGGGTGACAAGTGTCCTAAGACCCCAGAGACCATGTTTCCTAGCACATAGGTGGAAGTAGCTTATTTGCTTTGTGGCATCTCCACACAACCTTTGGTTTCAAGCATGAACAAGGTGCCAGAAATACATGGATGCTTCTCCCTTCTGTGAAACCCCCAAGTTTCAGTCTGGTCCTGCATGGCTCCCTTACCAGCACTTCTGGGTGTGACCTAGGGGCCCCCATGCACTGCTGGGCAGCACCCCTTAACCAGAAGCTAATCAGGCTGGGATCTAAATTTAAAATAAACAGCCTGACCCATGTTCAGGGCTGCAGGGCCCTAGTGAGATTTGGACATCGGGGTTTGATGTTTGCCTTAGTGGGGGACACTGGGACACTATATAGATGAGAGTCACGTGGATCCATGTTCATATATTTCTCAAATTCAGCTGCAAGATTTCCAACAGCATTTTGCTTCTAATTCTATCTTGCTCCCACAGGGAGCAGAATGGGAATCTCCTCCTGCCTTCCTGTACAGTAAGTGCCTCTCTGGGCCTCCTAGAAGTGGGGGGACTTCTTGGTTCTGTTAAGCAGCTTCCTAATTGGATTCAATTGGGACTTTTATTTACAGTCACTTTCAAAATGCTCAGGGCTTGGTTTCTCCTGGGTGGGATGTAGGTCTGGTATTGGTCTTTTCCCCTTCATTTTAAGTTTTTAATCAAATCATATATAACTGCATCTTCTCAATTGTTTCTTCCTTATATTTACCTTTTTTGTTTTCTACTTTATGATATTTGCCTTGACACTCAAAGATCTTTTTGCGATCTTTGTCCAGTTAGTGTAATGATAGCCACCTTACTGGGGTAAATGTCCATGTAGACAGTTGTACCATTTGCTTTCACCCACATGTAGATGCCACAACCTGAAACTCATCATTCTTCTATATGGGCATGTACCATATGTTGTATTTGTGTCTCAGCTCTTTGGATAGAGGAGAAGACATAATCTTCCTGCAAAAGTGGGAAAGTACATTGAAATGCCTTTTATGGTTCTTTGCTCCAGTCAGAAGTCACAAAGGATTAACTTTCATTTTGGCTGTTCCCATTTCAGCAATGGTGCAGAAGGGAAGATGTTTGTTGGGTTTATACAGGATATGATGTTCATCCTTCGCACTGTGTCTGAAAACCTTCACAGTTGTACAAGAAACAGAAACTTGGGGAACAGCTCCCCATGTTCAACTGGGGAAGCCAGCATGAGGCCCGACATTTGTGAGGATCTCAGTGAATACCAGAACACAGACCTGCACATACTCTTGTTTCCCCAACTATGCTCAGTTCAGCAGCTCCCCTAAAAATTCTCCTTACTTTCCAGAAAATTCAGCCGACCTTCCAGCCCTGCCTCTGGTACTGCCCCGAGCTGGTCTGGCTTAGCAGATTGAGTGCCCGGATGTGCCAAGCCTCTTAGTGCAGCGTAGGCAGAAGTGTGAATTGCTGGGCCACAGTGCAGGGCTCAGATCTGTGAGTCTGGCATGGGGGGTGGGGGGAGAAACTTTGCATAAACCCAAGGGCCATATCTTGGTGCCAAGATCACTCTTGAGAACTGCTGGGAAAGTTGGAGATGGACCCCTTCTGGATGGAAAAAGCAATGCACAAAATAGGTCTGGCTGTTCCCTACAGGGAGTTGGTAGGTCAGGTGATCAGAGAAATTCGAACTGTGAAAAGATGTGTATGTGTATGAGGTCAGAGGAAGGTGGTGGAGCTCCGAGAGGGTGAAGCAGTGGAGCCTGTTGGGGTAAAAACTAGAGATGGTGAAGTTTCTTGCAGAAGCACTTTTGGAGCTGCGACCTGCCAAGCACTTTAGAGGGGCATTGTAGAGATCAAAGAAATGAGAGGGGAAGTGGGGAGAGCAAGGTCTCCAGTAGGAGAGTGCAGAGCCCAAGGTTGAGAGAGGGCGTGTAAATAGCTAGTGTAGATGAAGTGGATGGAGCAGATACAGTCTGGGAGTGTTGCACAAGATTTCTGAATTAGCTTAAGAACTTTAGGCTCTTTCTCCACTAAGGTAAATGGGGAAACTCCTGTGTGATCTTGAACCATGTGGTGTGTGTATGATTTTTTTCTGGTCATTTATATTTATTTGATATTTTTATTTGACTTTCTTTCCAACACATTGTAGGTCCCTGGAGCAGCCTTCATGTTCTTTTCTTTGTGCATGGTACAATATCCAGAAATAATCATTCTTTCCTGAAGGTGGGTGGTGGTTGCAATGGCAGTGGCGATACTGATGGTCATGATGGCAGTGGTGGTGTTGATAGTAACAACAGTGGTGCTATTGTTGATGGTGGTGGTGGTGGTATTGATGGTGGAGACAGAAGTGATGGTCTTTGTGGTGGTAGTAGTGGTGAAGATGGTGAAAATGGTGGTGCTGATTTTGATGGTAGTGATGGCAATGATGATGTTGGTTATGATGTCACTGAGGATAATATATTATTATATATAATATTGATATCATATAATAATATTATATAAATAATGATGGTGGTTTTTATGGCGGTGGCAGAGTTGGTGGTGGTGGTGGTGGTGACAGTGAGTATGGTTGTGCTGATAAATGCGAAGGTGCATGCACATACATTTGTACCTACCACTACAGCATTGCAGGGAATCTCAGTGTACTCGAGCTAGTGAGACAGTAAACAAATAACTGAAAATAATAGCCAACACAGCTCACAGAGTAGTAAGAAATGCCAATTGCTTCACCTCCCAGAGGCTGATTGCATGCCCTGTGAATAGCACCGTGGGGCTGGTCTCATCAATGGGCTTGTAATTTAAATTACAGTTGAAATGGATTTTGAGGTAACATACTGTTGCATTCTTTTTAAATGTAAAGGCAAGGCTGCGATTGATTGTTATAATTTAAGGTTCAAAACAATCCTGCTAACACAAAGAATGGAAATATTTTTTCTTTTCCTTTATCAGGAGGTCATTGTACATTGTTGAAGAGGAGTCAGGAGCTGTGATGGAAAAGGGGTGATGAGGAATGAGGTATCCAGGAAAGTTCACCAATCCCAGATTTTGCTGTTACTGAAGTGTTGCAGACATGCCCATCCCTTTGCCCCTCATTTGGGTACTTTTCAGAGTTTCTCTTTGAAACATGGAAGGAAGGATGAGCAGAAGCGCTTGGGGAGTTGGTTAACATATGACTTCAATTACGCAGGTGACCCTTGTTCTTGCATCGAATTTCAGAGCACAGGACAAATATTACAGCAAGACGAAGCAGGATACCAGAACCCACTGATTTATTGCTTTAATACTATGGATAAAAGAAGGTCTCATCAGCAAGCTCGTCTCTTCACTGTAATAAGTGGACTTGGGCAGAGCATATGTCCTTGCTCGCTAATGGAGAGGAAGGAGGACCAGATGATTTCTCCTTTAGGGAGGGTTGGTGGGACAGTCAGGCATGTCAGCATCTGCTAGGCTGGGCTTGAGTGCTGACTCTTGATTCATGGCTCATGTACTGAGCTGTGTCTTTTCCTTGGAACATCAGAATAGTCCTCCCAAGTCCCGGGAGTTGAAAACATAGCATGGTCCAGAGAGGAAATGTCTTAGACCATCTCAAAATTTATCTTAAATTCAAGCTATTATTCTTGTGACTTTGCTTGTCTTGTTATTTTCCTGAGTGTGCTGCATCAGTGAGTCTCCCTCCCTTTTTTTCAGCCTTTCAGGGCTCTGTACATTGCTTGAGTTCAGATTCCAACCCTGGAAGTTCCAGAGATATCCTATTAATTAGCACCAAAGAAGCTAGATTAACAGGTAGGGGACGTCAATGACAGTATTGATGTACCAAAGAATCCAGTGTCCAGGTGGCTAGAGCCATAGCACAATGTATAGAGTATTTGTCTTGCATGTGGCTGCTCCAGGATCAATCCTTAACATTCTTTATTGTCCCCCAAGGTGCCAGGAGTGATTCCTGAGCACAGAACAAGGAGTAAACTCTGAATGTTGCTGTGTGTGGTCCAAAAACAAATAAATTAAAAATTCGCATGTACTTTTCTTTTCTTTCTTTCTTTCTTTCTTTCTTTTTTTTTTTTTTTTTTTTTTT
>PVKC010026933.1:0-10444 GCA_004027635.1 Crocidura indochinensis
GATCTCACTATGGGCAGTGGGTAAGGTGAAATGCCCTCTACCTTGAAAGATCAGGGTGGACAGAAGTTCAGTTCCAGGAGGAAAAAGGCTGACTCTAGGATGAACTCTCGAGATCCTCTTCAGAGCAAGGACTCTCCAGAACCACTGCCTGTGCTGATATTACTTGTCCTGGAGCAGTAGCCAGACAGCTCATTCTCAGACCAGCTTCTTGCTTTGGCTCATGACCTCACTGCTGACTTAGCATATTCTGACTTTTGACTTTGATGCTAATCTACATTAAACTTGGTATTGACCTTGATGCTAACCTATGCTATTCTGACTATGGACCCTGGATCCTGAGCCTCTCTATTCTGGGTTTTGACCACCATGCTAAACCATCCTAACCTGACTACTACTACCTTTCTTCATTCAAGGAATTGCATCTTCTTGGCCTGTTAACATCTAAGCAAGTGGCAAAAAATACCCTCCCCCACATTCCCCTCTACCCTCTAGTATAAGCAAGAAGTCTGGATGTATAGGCTACAGAGCAGGAAGGCGCCTAGAGAGGTCATCTGTTCCAGTGAGTGGTATATGATGATAAGGCAGCAAGATGTCAGGCTGGATGTAGCCTGTGTGCGAAATCCTGGGTGGACCTTTAAAGTCAAGCTTAGTAACAAGACTCTTTAGCTATTACTACTCCTCCAGCCACAAGAAGACTCTCTCTTGGCAAGGTTGTCCACTGTGCACCCAGATTCTTGGCCTCTGGATAAATGGAGAAAATCACAGGAGTCTGGGTATTAAGAAAGATGAGAAGGAGTAGAAACAGGAGCACTGAATACCCCTGGTCTGGTTGGATGGAATGTTGGTACTTTAGCCACTTTTAAACAAAAAAAGCAATGCTCAAAACTTCCATCAGTATTCATGTACTGAGGATCCATGTGTCTAGGCTATCTTAGGTGTGAGAAAGTATAAGAACCATGTTTGGTCTCAAAGCTTTCATATTCCTGTTAAGGACAAATAGAAAATGTGTTTGTTAGCTAACCAGGGTAGTCTAGACATGCTAGCAGTGGGCCAGAGAGATGCTCAATGGACTGAAGAACTTATTTTGCAAGAAGGAGACCAGGACTTGATTCCTGGCATCAGAGGATTCCCTGAGCACTGCTAGGAGTAACCCCAAATACAAAGTAGGGAACTAAGTGCTGGTGCTAGCCAGAAGCTAGGTGCTGCTGGGTACCCCAAAAAGTACCACTATCACCCCCAAAAGTAGAAATTCTTGCAAATATATAGATAGCATGGACTAGAACAAGGGATGAGTGGCATTCCTGGGGAATGTATGATATATGTCAGTCAGATTAGATTACAATTAGACCAGACTAGATTACAATTGGTAACAAATGACTCCAATGACCCCAAACTACCTGTAACTCACAGAAAGTTTCTATCTGGTCACTTTCTGTCTTCACCGGAGTCAATTGCACATTGTTTTGTCATCTTCACATACATTTAGTGTCTCTCTCTCCCTCTCTCTCTCTATAGATATATAGTTAGATAGATATATCTGTCTGTCTATCTCTCATGTGCTATATATAAGTTCCACTCATGTTTCATTGAGTGAGCCCCACATGGGGTGTCATTACACTCAATAGAGCCAAAGTAGGTCAAGTGCTCAGGCCTCCATCAACAGAATAGTCACTCACTCCAACACAAGGCAAGTTTCCGAAAACACTGGGATGTGATCCTGGAAACACTAAAACAATGGAAAGAAAGGAAAGGAAATATGAATCTAGAAATGCAGATTTCTTGAAAATTAGAAGAGTTCTTCCTTCCTTCTTTCTTTCTTTCATTTCTTCCTTCCACTATTCCCTTTCTTCCTTCCTTCCTTCTTTACTTCCTTCCTTCCTCCCCCCTCCCTTCCTCTTTCCCTATCTTCCTTCTTTCCTTCTTTCCTCCATTCCTCCAAGACTCCCTCCAGAAAGAATAAAAAAGGGAAAAAAAGAAAAAAGAAGGGTTCTAGAGGAAAATGCCCCTCAAATCAATCTCTCTGTGCCTCAGTTACTACATGGGAATACTAGTAAGACATATTTGACAAGGTTACTATGAAACTAAATACATTAAAGCAAATAAGAATCAGATAGTAGATAGTATGTTCCTGCTATTAATGGTAACATTAAATAGAATAAGTTAAACATATTAAATATATCTACCCCACAAATAACTAAATACTCTACCAAAAATATGAAGTTACAGAAGGGGAAGGAAGGGGGTATGGGTGGGAAAAGCATAAGGGGTTCTATTTGATTGGATTATATCAATCTGACTGGAGAATAACTCAAGGAATTTGGTGGTGGATGCAAGAAGGCTTATGTACATATGGAAGTGAGAAACTATATACTCAAAACTTGTATCATTATAAACCAATGATAAATTAATAAATTTGGGATTTAACAGTAAAACATACTAAATAAATACCAGTTCTACTTATAGCTCCATATTTTGAAAAGAATGAATATTTCAGTGAATTTGAAGAAAACAGTAAAAAACATTTTTGTCAGAGTAAAAAAAAATATTGTAGGGTCAAAGCAATAGTACAGTGCAAGGAACGCTTGCCCTCCATGCAACAGGCCCAGGTTTGATCCCAGCACTCTATATGGTTCTCCCAACTCCACCAGGAGCAATCCCTAAGTGCAGGGCCAGGAGTAAGCCCTAAATTCCACCAGATGTGGCCAAAAAAGCCAACCCCACCAAAAAAAGGAAGGATAGATAAAATTTGCATGCAAGTCTGAAAAAACAGACCCATGAAAGCTAATGATGAAGGGACAGACAGATGCCAGGACATAGCTTCCACTTGATTCTGACCCTTAAAAGCATAGATTAAAGAACCTCTTTCAGTGGTCAGTCAGGGAAGTGAGGCAGTGGGTCCCTGGAGACCAAGCCAATCTTTCTATTGCTACATACACAGCCATGCTACGCCCTGCTTCTTTCATACAGTCTGAGTAATCCTGGGGAAACGCCTTCATCTCCCTCCCTGGCTTTCCCTTCACCCTATCTGAGCTAGGACAGCAGATTTACAGGCCTGCAGGGCTCCTTCCGATTAAGTGAGCCACATCCTTTTTCTTTCTCCACATTAGACTAGTTTCCCAAAACCCCTAACATCCCACTCTCTCACCTTTATCCACATTCCCAATGAGTAGGGCTTATTTCCAGTAAACTCCAGTTGCCAAAAACCCTCAGAGCGCAAAACTGCCATCCAAGCAATCCAAGGGACCGCATCCCTCTCCACCCAGCGCAGGAGGAGGAGGCTGGGTATTTAATTAGTTTGCAATATTACATATCTTTAAATCTTTTAATCCATTTAATATAAAATAAAGTTAAAAGACAGGCACCCAACTAACCAACTAACAATGGCCTCAATTTGTGTTTTGTCTGACGGGGAGTAATATTCATGTCTACATGAGGATGGCATGTAATTAACATGTCATAATCAAAATGACTAAGTTTGACACATTATAATCACTGCATGGAGATTATAGCATAGCCAGGGGCAATCCACACAGCCTATCTTAATATCATTTGCATAATGAAAGCATGGTGGCAGTAATAGCTTTTTTCTCTTGTTATCATAATTTCACCCAGGGCTGCAGGGCTGCCGCTCTGTCAGATGTTGCCTGGTAAAAGTCATTGTGACTTGAAGAAGCGGCAAAAGTGACCGGGAGCCTTGCCCCTGGAACAATAGATCCCTGGCTGGCCTCTGATGAGCAGAGTGGGCCGGGGATGAGCCCCCAGAATAATCTCCTGTGGACTTATACCCAGCAGGCATGTGGACAAGCTGACCTCACCTACCCCCCTTGCTGGCATCATTGTGGACCCCCTTCTGACAACCTTAACCCCAAGGCACATTTAGCCCAAATAGGCTGTTCCCGTCTCATCTTGTATCCTCTGGCAGACCCCTTGCAGTTAGATTGTTGCCTGAATGAAGGTTAGGGAGCCTGGCTGAAGAGTTCTGATGCTGACCTTGAGATCAAAGCTTTAATTCATGAACTACGACTGCACCTAACCTGGAGCAGTGCCTCATGGAAGCAACAGACAGGCAAGAGTGCAGGAGAAGCCCTTTCCTGTGGCCTTCACTTTCTTCTGACCTGTCACAGGGTCTCTTGCACTAACTAGCTGCTGTCACTCCTCATAGCTGAGCCTCTCTATCCATCTCTGCCAATCACTCTTGCTTTTCCATCACCCACACTCTACCCACTTGCTGCCACCCTGACCTAGTCTCCATCCTGAAACTTCAACTCCAGTCCTACCATCACTAACCTGCTAACATCCAGCTTCCATCCATCATCTCTCAGAGCATTTCGTGCAATACTTATATTTCCAACTCGGAGAATTGCATACCTTAGAACTGATTGGGTAAAGATGGGCTAAGCTAGATTTGGAACTTATATCTCTAAACTCAAAGCATCAAAAATACTAATGGCTGGAAGAAGTGAAAAGAGGAAAAATGTCAACATAGTACATAGACCCTCCCTAACAAAACAAAGGAGGCGATACCCTCTGTGGTCATGCTCACCAATAACACACCCCTGATGTCTAGTACTAAAGAGAGCACTTCTCTCCAAACTGTCTCCTAATCCCAAACTTAGATCTAAATATGAGAAAAAATGAGACAAATACAAGCTGAGGGACATTCCTTGGGAATATAGTAATCAAAAGTGCCAAGCTAGGTGATGAAGCAATGGTAGAGTGCTTTCTTTCCATGTGGTCAGCCAGGGTTTGATCTGTGATCCATGTAGTCTCCCAAGCATCACCTTAGTGTATCAATAAGAATAATCCCTTAGCAGGGATGGGTGTAACTCCTAAAAATAGTAACAATAATAAAAAGTATTAGGTCACATAGTTAACTCAAAGGGATGGAACACAGGTTGAAATCCTAGCACTGCATGGTCATGTGAGCACCACCATGATTGAACCCTGAGAACTGAGCTGAGAATTGACCCCGAATACCACAGAGTGTGGCCCCAAAACAAACAGAAAGGTTAAGATTGTAGAGGGGAAAACAAAGACAGGTAAGAGCTGTCACAGACTAGAGGACATTAAGAACATGGATGGACTAGTGGTAGTGTCCTGAAGGGATCAGAAAACTAAGAAAGTGCATTTGTTGAAACTCTGGGAAAATCCAATAAAGTTCTTGATTGGCTTAAACTCAGCACACCACTGATAACATTCTCATTTTGCTTTCTATATTATGTATTAGGTAAGATGCTAACTTTGTAAAAAAAATTGGGTATATATTATCAATAATTAAGATTTTCTCAAAACCTTGAAAAATTGTGCTCAACATTTTTCTCCAAAACAATCCTGAAATGGTGCCAGAGTAATAATGGGGCAGGTAGGATTCTTGCTTTGCACACAGCCAACCCTGGTTTGATTCCTGGCAACATATATGGTCCCCTGAATACCACCAGGAATGATACCTGAATGCAAAGCCAGAAGTAAACCTAGAGCACTGCTGGTGTGTCCCTTAAGGTAAAAAAACAAACAAAAAAGCAAACAAATAACAATCCTAAAATGGCAAAAATCACAGCCACCTTTTGCAAACTGCTGCAGAACTCGCACTCGCACTCGGAGTCCAACTCTTGTTCAGAACCAAAGCGGCTGTGACTTGGCCATCTGTGGGCTGGCTGAGGAGCTGCAGTGAGAGCAGCTGTCCTACTCTGGCTATGCTAAGACACAGGAAGGAGAGAGCAGCATCGCGGTCCCAACCACCATTACATGTGACAGCTTCTCATGCCTGAAAGCCACACACTGAAGCAGAAGGCTTCCCCCTCTCCTGGAAGTCTCCTCAAGACCCTGGTGGAGGGTAAAGAACTAGCACAGAGGCAAAGCATTTTCCTGACACACAGCCAAACCAGGTGTTGGTTTGATCCCAACAC
The DNA here is from genome assembly GCA_004027635.1 of Crocidura indochinensis. Taxonomy (NCBI): domain Eukaryota; kingdom Metazoa; phylum Chordata; class Mammalia; order Eulipotyphla; family Soricidae; genus Crocidura; species Crocidura indochinensis. The sequence continues at coordinate 5,907 of PVKC010026933.1, forward strand.
CTCTAGCGTCCCTAGGAGTGACCCTCAAACACAGAGCCAGAACTAGCCCTGAGCACCATCAGGTGTAAACCAGAAACTTGAAAACCTTAAAATAAATTTGAAACTTGAAAAATTTAAAATGAAATGCATCCAAAGAAAGACCATCCAACGAAAAACTCTCAGCAGAGCCACAGCAGAGCCCCACTGACTGCAGTGAACCCTGATTTCCTATGAAGATCTGGAAGCTGAGCCAGAGCAAATATTTGCCTGCCATGTCACCACAGGTAGGAGCAGCAGTGCAGGTCAGACCCTGGAGCTCCACTTGGGTGAGTTAAGGGTCAGGGGTGAACATCTGTGAAAAAGACCAGGGCCACCTCAAAGAAAAGCCCTGGCAGACCCTTGCCAGTGTCTCTTGCTTCTGGCCCTCTGACCTCTCTCTCTCTCTATGCACATAGCCCCTTCTGTTGCCTCTTGCACACGTTCTCTTGAGCTGCCCAGACTCAGACTTTCTAGAAGGGTCTCTATACTCTGCACATAACCCCCAAGCTAAGGGAAAACCTAAACAGCTCTCCAGAAATGGGTAAATCCCCCTCCCTTATTTTGGGGCTTGTCACTCACAGCTGCCTGCCAGTCATAGGACTCCTGGAAGGAAATGAGGCCCTGGAACTCAGGGCCCCCCACTGCGAGGGAGCTGTTGACTCACAGCCAATGCATTTTAACAAAACTGGGAAGCCTGAGGGGAAAGAGCTAGCAGGCCTGTGCTGCCCCAACCTGTGCCGCCCTCAGGCCTGTGCTGTTTCCTTTGCACTTCCTTCTGCTGCAGCCTGGAATAAAGGTCCTTTGTGCCCTTCAGGCAAAATCCCTTCCCAGAAAAGGGCCCCCACTATGCTCCCCAGGTTTCACATGTCCTTCCCAATCAGATCTACCCTTAAAGTTGCCAGTTTTTTTTTTTTGAAAATCAGTGACTAGATTATAATTCGTTCTTTATTTTAATAGCTCATGGTTTGGAAAGAAAAGTAAGATAAATCAAACCATAGAGTTGCTTTTTGCAATTGGTGCTGGAGAACATTTGAGCCCAGACATCTGCTTGTCCATCATCTTATGCAGCCTTGAAAGGTGATGAAAAGAAAGAATAGGGACTTAGCTCCAAGGAACAGCCCTGAGCCCCAATTCCTATGCCCTGTTCTCTACTCTTTGCCTGGCACCAAGGGTAGGTTTGTCTTGAGATACATCAATGCCAGTCAGCATCAAGCCCGTTTCTGACACAATCACAATTATGGATATGTATGTCTCTCCCTCTGTTTGTTTTGTTTTGGGGACCACATCTGACAGCTCTCAGGGGTTACTAAATGGTTCTGTGCTCAGAAATCACTTCTGGTGGGCTCAGGGGACGATATGGGATGCTGAAGATTGAACCTGAGTCAGCCACATGCAAGGCAAATGCTCTCTCTGCTGTGCTATAGCTCTGGCACTACATGTATGTGTGTCTCTTACATTGGTGCTGTGATTTAAAGACTATTGAGAGGAACAGAGTGTGCATTTATACATAGATACATACACACACACCACAGACGCACACTAACACACACACAATTGATGCTGATTAAAGGTTTATGAGAAATAAGAAGGTCTGATAGGATTTAGGCAGAATCCGACCAGTTTAAGTTTTCCATCCCTAAGCCATTAAGTCCTCACAAGCCTTTATTTTTGTCTTTGATGTAGGAAAGAGACTGAGTTGGGGAATGTAAATGGCAAGGCCCAGAGTTTTTTAGATGATTATCAGATTTATAGAAGATTTACTCTGCTCTTTAAAATATAATACACACATGTGTAGAAGTAATGCTTTTCTGCAACCTAAACATACAAATTTATCAGCAAATTTTACTTACTAGTGGGACTCAAGAGCAGCTATGATGGTTGGATTGCCACATCAGAGCAGGTGAATTGATCAAAAAGGATTTCAGAAATTTCTAGACTTCCCATAGATAATTCTGCCCAGAGGAAGTTAAACAAGTCCGTCTGTCCAAAGAAAATCTTCCAGGTCACCCTAAAGCTTTGTCTCCAAGGAACTCGTTTCTCATGTCTGGGCCTTTGGCTTGTCTGAGCTCCCTAAGAATAGCTTCCCAAGACCCCACTCCCACCACTGGGTGCACTCTGAGGACTGTGACTCACCCAAGAGTCAAGGAATCTATGAAGATACTCACAACTGAGGTGCTGTGGCACTTTGTGGGGCCCACTAGCAAATGCTGCCATTCCTTCACTCCAACTGGGGTCACCTTTTCTTTCTCAGAAAACTTGTGTGCTCTCTGTTCCTGCCATACTCTTCATCCTAGGACAGCACTTTGTAAACTTTTTCCAGTCATGATTCCTCTTCTCCCTAGAAATGTAACACAGGGATACTGCCAGGAACACCTCCCATCTGTAGTATGGTTGAGTTTGAACACGTTTTGGTAGTGGCATATGCAGAAATGTAGCAATAGTAGCAGGGAAACCATCTGCTGTTGATCCCAACATCAGTTATACCTCTGCTATATAAGATCTCAACCCACTATTTAAGAGATTCAACCCTCAATTATTGACTAGAAACAGTCAAAACCATTCTTGCTAGCACACCAAAGCTTCAATACTGCAATGCACAGGGTCATTGTTTTTCTTTTTTTTTTTGGGGGGGGAGGTCACACCCAGCAGTGCTCAGGGGTTACTCCTGGCTCCATGCTCAGAAATTGCTCCTGGCAGGCACGGGGGACCATATGGGGCACCGGGAGTCAAACTGATGACCTTTTGCATGAAAGGCAAACGCCTTACCTCCATGCTATCTCCCAGGCCCCAGGGTCATTGTTTTTCATCTTGGCTTATCTTCTAGAAGCATTGTGGTCTCTGAGCTTGTACAGAATGCATACATTATTGTACAAACATGAGCACACATGCACACAGACACCCATAGAAACATGGACACATGGACATAGTGCTCATATCCGCCCTCCATTCAGTGACCCTGATGGTCACTGCTCACCAACTCACTCTCTCCCCACACTTCCCACTACACTCTGAAGTATCAGAGTGACCCAGACTCAAACCTGGGCTCATTTGCTTAGAGGAACAGAGATATTCTCCAGAATCAGTGTCATAACTCCCATGGTTTCATGTTCCACCCATTTATTTTCTGTCCTCATTCTACTTGTTCCAAAGTCTCCCCTACAAATGGTCTAGTCTTCTGCATCCAGCTGCTTATTCAACCTCCCCACTGGCATATGTTCAAGCATGAGTGAGTTGCCCTAGCCTAGGTCATGTCACTTTCATGGTCAAGATAGGACATCGATTCTGGGAGGTCTGATCTCCATGTCTGATCTTCACTCCTCTATCAGCATCCAAGCAGCTAGAAAGTCTCTGAAGAAAGAGACTCCATTGTTACAAAGTTTTGACCAAAGACCTCAGTTATACTATTTCATCTTTTCTCTTTGTGCATAATGGGATCATCCCACTAGGTGGGATTATTACTCTGTCTTTCTTGAGATTTTAGAGCCATACAGGTGTGCTCAGGGAATTGCAAAACCACAGAGGAAACGAGGAGTGTCTTCTTGGAGTATGAAATCTGCTCCAAGATTGATAGGAAGAAGGGGAACAAGAGAGGTGAGAGAAATCACTTTCCCACAATACCAAGATGGTGGTGTTACATATGCAAGCAAGACACACTTTTATATAAGTCAAAAATCAAAGTTCCAAGAGATATTAGGCCAGAGGAGGGAAGCTCTAGTATGTCCTGGATCCATCGAAGTATGTATGCGAGACTCCTTTGACAGGACACTGGAGAGTACTGGAGAAGGAACATTCCTGTCTTGGAACCAGTGGTGGCTTCTAGAACCTTTTTTCTCACATCTTCTTCATCAACCTTCATCTTCAACCAGATGGGCTGCTCAGATAATCCTGAGCTGTAGAAAGACACTGAAACACTTGAAGACTTTTCAGATTTCTGATGGTTCAGCTAAGTCAAATCTATCTGGATAAGAACAATGGAGTATTTCCCTAAACTTTCAGAAGAGAAAAAATATGAATACTTGGTTTCTGGAGAAATAAGGGCTCTGTCCAAAATCGAAGTTTGATAAGAAGGCTTTCAAAGGTAGGAGCTTTGGCAGGCACTAGGTTGTGAGGGTAGAACCTTAGGCGATCCCAGAGTTCTCCCACCATGTGAGAATACACTGAAGAAGCTCTGGCTGTGATCCAGGAAGAACTGATCAGAATGTGATTCACCTGGTGCCTAACCTTGACCTTTTGGAACTATAAACAATGTATGTCTATGTCTCTGAACCCACCTCATCTCTAGTACTTCCCAGAGCAGCCCAAACAAATGCAATCCAAGGACCATCCCATGGAACCAAGCTTTGGAGAGATTCAAATGTCTTCCTTCATAGCTCAGTGAAGACCCAAGTTAGAAAAGTTTTGCAAATATGAAATTGGAGCAAAGAGCATTCTCCCAGGCATACAGAAATGCTGCATAAAGAAATTATTCTCATGGTCACTTCTTTTATTTTTTATCTTTATTTAAACACTGTGATTACAAA
>PVKC010026934.1:0-15942 GCA_004027635.1 Crocidura indochinensis
TGAGCCTGGGAGATAGCATGTAGGTAAGGCGTTTGCCTTTCATGCAAAAGGTCATCGGTTCGAATCCCAGTGCCCCATATGGTCCCCCATGCCTGCCAGGAGCAATTTCTGAGCATGGAGCCAGGAGTAACCCCTGAGCACTGCCGGGTGTGACCCAAAAACCACACACACACAAAAGCTACACTGTAAAACTGGGGCCGGATCAGTGGCATAGGGCGTAAGGCATCTGCCTTGCCTGCCCTAGCTTAGGACGGACCACGGTTCCATCCCCCAGCATCACATATGGTTCCCCAAGCCAGGAACGATTTCTGAGCATCACCAGGTGTGAAGGAATACAAAAACAAAAAAGAAATCTACACTGAAGATTACCAATTAAAGATTCTGGTTGATTAAGCCATTTTCCCTAAAAGAGTAACTATTCTTATTTTCCCATTGTGCTTAAGTATTAATCCTAGAGAACGTATTAAGTAACGTGGAGGGAGAATGTGGTATGTTCTTTTTATTTGTCTCTCAAGGAGTTATACATGTATGCCTTTATATTTAATCTCTCCATAGTGAGAGTGTCTACATAATCATTATTCAGATAAGCCAGATATTATTCAGATAGTCAGCAACCAGAGTTTCTGGTACATGCATTCATTTATGCATTTAACAGAAACATATATTATGTGCAAGATCCTGTTATGGTCACTGAGGATAGAAAGATATGCAGTTAAAATTTACTTGACCTGCTTGTTCTTCTCATTCTAGTGGGAGAATAAAAGCAATGAACACAGAACAAAAGATCTTTTGCTTGTGAGGAGTACTGAGAAGAAAAATTAAAAACAAAAATAGAATGGGAGAGGGAAAAGAGACTATTTTGAAAGAACAGTCAGGAAAGATTTCTCTGAGAAATATCATTATATGGTTGAATTCTTAGAAAACAACACAGAAGGAAAGGAATAAAAGAGTGAGGACAGAAAAAGGTTGATGGAAAAAGGAATAGTTAATGCAACTATTTTGATAAGGCAAAATAGATTAATAAAACTTACTGATGACCCAGTCAAACTTTTCATTAGTAAAAATATTTAGGGCTCTTCCAAAGAATAGATTAGGGCCCAAATTAAGGATGTAAATTTTCTCTCTCCCTTTCTTTTCCCTTTGTTCTTACAGAGTTGACCTTGCCTTTCAATTCAGTGGTTATCTCTAGGTTTATGAATGGCTTAAATGCCTTCCACTTTCATCTACATCTTCATCCCCATCACACCACCTGGAATTCCCATATTTACATTCATTTTGGATTACACCACAGAATAACCTGGTAAAACGTCAACCATATACTTGACTAGGATCTGGCATATCTTTTCTCTTCATCACTACTCCTAGAAGAGTAATTTTTCTATTTCTTCCTTATAGAGAGTTAAGACAGCAGTATTCTCAGTGAAAACTGGACGAGTCAGGAAAGAGTCAGGATAGTATGCTTCCCTGGCAAGAAATAATAACATGTGAACATAAAGTGATCATGAAACACCTCTTGTTCGAAGATGTTGAATAAAGTTTGATCTTAGTTCCTATTAAGAAAATGTGTTCATAATTCTTAGCTCATAATTTCAAAAGTAATTTTATTTGTTAATTTACTTTGTATTTTCAAATATCAGTCAGGCTTAGTCACTGATGAATCAAATAGGTTCCTGGAATGGAAGGAATGGTAATGGAAGATTGCTCTTTAAGAGACATGGAGAACTAAAGTTTTTGATACAGGTTCTGATAACAGCATCCTAAAGTTTATGTGGCAGAAAACAAAAGTATTTTGCTTTGGGGCCACTCTCAAAGCATTTTTGGGTATGGATACATCTCTTAATTACCCATTACTCAAAAGACTGTCCCATTGAGTTGTTAAAGAACTGAAAAAATAAAGTCATAATTTAGGACTCCATACAAATTGAGTAACCCAACCTAGAATCCTAGAATCATTAAGTTTTTCTCCTTAAAGTGCCAAAATGGTGGTGAGAGTTGGAAGACTTGGCTAATAGTGGTTTCCTAATTTGTATCATAGATCAAGTCATTCAATGCTCATTGATTTCATCAGTCCTTTTTCATAGATGACTTCTGCACATAATTTTTAGTCTTCAGTCTTCTCCTTTTGCTCCTGATTAGAAGGTGGTTGCTGGTTAGAAGGCTCATAAGATAACTTCATAGTCAAATAAAAGAAACAATTTTATAAGAAGCTGAATAAAAGGGAAGGTAGAGAAGAATGGGAGTAAAACAAGAATGGAATTTTCAGCCAGAAAGCTGAAATACAGAAATTTATTTTATACTTTAAATGATCCATAGTAGAGGGACCTGATTAATTTTTGTGTTTCCCAACCATTCAATTGGCATAGCATATAGATGACTAATCTGACATCTAGTTTTTGGCACTGGTGCTGATCTGGTATTATTGTTCCCTTTATAAACAAATCAAAGAATATTCAGAGATGTCAAGCCAATTTGGATAAATCTTTGGGAAAGTATACACACAAAAATGAGTATCATAAATGTTTCTACTATACTTAAATGATGTCAGGGAATTAATCAAGGGTTTTTCTCAGTCCAATTCCTGGATCTCTGTTGTTAGCACTCACCTAGGAAGACTAAATTTGACTCAGCAGGAAAAACACTATCCTCTCAAGTGTCCAAGAGGTTCAGACCTGACCACATTCTTCATGAAGCTTCACACATCAAGTGACTGTGGGTGGATCCAGTGCAGCCCTGCATAGAATTTGTCATTCCACGGGCTTAAAAATTATGATCAATTCTGTTGCAAAACCAATGTAATATGAGCCAGAAAAGATGGGTGGAATTTCCATCTCTGTAAGAATGCCCTTATTAATTATGTATTTTGATAAGTGTGAGGTAGTAGGAAAAGTGAAAAATTTAAATGGCTTCTAGCTGTGACAAAACTATACTTGTTTTTTAATTCCAGAAGAGCTTCCGGGTCAAAGCTTTGACAGCAAAGGCTTCTTTTGTGGAGAAGAAACTATGCCGGTGTATGAGTCTGTGTTCTTGGAAGATGGAGAGACAACCAGAAAGATAGCACTAGAGAACGAGAAACCATCTCAGGTAGAGATCCACGTTTGGACTATTAGAAAGGGTAAGACAAAATTAATTTATCATGAATTTCTGTAAGAGGTACAGCGGATCAAAAAGAAAGATGCACTTTGTAAAGTTTGGTTTTAGCCTTACCATAATTTGAGTTCTAATAACATGGCTATAAGACCTTGAGTTTTAACTATACTCATAGCTTGTTAATCTTGGTTGTAAAGTTTTAAAACACATTTATTTATAATTCATCACTGGTAATTGTTTGATTTGTACTAATATCATATACCTATGTTTCTGGGACTGTGTAAATATTTCTTAGACAATAGGGTCATATGTCGAAAAGTTTTATGAATCCCTGACTTAGACTAAACTGCATGGACACCTAGATTTTTTTTTGTTTTTCTCATACCACTAAAGACTGGAGAAGAGGTTCTCAAATTTGACTAAAACATAAGTTATTGAGAGAGGATTTTCATTAGCAAATGACTGGGCCTGTCTCCAGAGATTCTTACTAATTGTTCTGGACATAGGTTTTTTCTTCAAGTGTTTCTTTTAAAATGTGCACCAAGCTATTCAAACTGTAGTCTACACTTATTTCCAATAAGTATTTCAGCAAATACAAAAATCTACTCATTTTGGTGTATCTAAGTATCTTTAATCATGATATTTACATCACAATAAAACAAATTGTTTTTTGTGAATAGAAATTGTTTTATTTAGAAAAATGTAAGAGGGAGAGAGGAGAAGAGAGAATACAGGCTGCTCCAGGAATAGATAGGCAAGCAAAGAAATAATAAGACAAATAAGATATATTTCTTTTGGGGGGGAATTCTGTCTATTTTATTTTATTTTTTTATCTTTTTTAACACCTTAATTACATACATAATTGTGTTTGGGTTTCAGTCATGTAAAGAACACCACCCATCACCAGTGCAACATTCCCATCACCATTGTCCCAAATCTCCCTCCTCCCACCCACCCCCCGCCTGTACTATGGACAGGCTCTCCATTTCCCTCATATATTTTCATTATTAGGACAGTTCAAAATGTAGTTATTTCTCTAACTAAACTCATCACTATTTGTGGTGAGCTTCATGAGGTGAGCTGGAACTTCCAGCTCAAATAAGATATATTTCAAAGGAAAATCACTGGCTTGAAGAGCAAGCATTATAATACCAAGTTGAATTACCACAAGGTAAGTATCGTCTCACCCAAGCAACAATATCAGTATTCCTATCCAATTCCTTTTCTGGCTATTCACATTGATTACTAGAGCATTCTGTTTACTGTGACCTTATTCCTCATCAAATAATTCCATGGATGTAAGACTCCTGTTAAATTTTCTAGAAATTCCATTGTGAAGGTGAAATTTTGATAGAAAATAATGTGCATCATTTTTCTACGGGTTCCTACATAAGATTAAGAAATTTCAGCTTTTAGTGTTTTTCAGCATCATCCGAGGAAATGGCTTAAAAGTAAAGTTACATGGCCCCATTCCAAAACATTAAGCCGTGGGTATGATCTATACATTTTCATTTGTAATCAATAACCAAGCTCTTTTAATGGTGTGACATGAGTGTTATACTTTAAGAAATGATTCCTTTAGTATGTTGGGGCTTTTTCTCTTCCTTTTAATAGCAGTCTTGCTTGAAATAAATAGTTCTTCCCCATCCCTTTAAAAATATGCTAGGATACACACTTCACATCTATGTTTATTTTTGTTATAGGCCTAGGAATGTTGATTTTCCATTTCCAACTCCCTTGGTTTTGTGTAACTGTTTAGCTAGAACTCAGCACGGATCTGTTGGCTTCCCTATCTAGCTGGGAGGTCACTATTTCACTTCAGAGGTGTATGGTGGTTTTTTTTTTTTTTTTGGTTTTGGGACCACACCCAGCAGCGCTCAGAGGTTACTCCTGGCTCTGTGCTCATAAATCACTCCTGGCAAACTCAGGGGACCATATGCAATGCTAGGAATCGAACCCTGATCCATTCCGAGTTGACCGCGTACAAGGCAAATACCCTACCACTGTGCTATCTCTCTGGTCCCCTGTGTGGTTGTTTTTTGAACTTGCTAGTGTTGTATATCTAAAGAACCTCTTGATCATAGTGATGGGTAATCAAGCTTTGTACATGATGAAAAATGAAAACCCTAGACTTCAACACAATATTCCTTAGAGACATCTGAGGATTTTTGAAGTGGGAAGGTGACAAATTGCTTTTTAACAGAAAAACAATTTCTTTCAGTTATTTATGTGTTATGCTATTAGACACTCCAACAAAGTTGAGACACTGGGTGTTGCCTTACTTTTCATGGTCCCTTGTTAGTAAGGTAAAGCTAAAGGAGCTATGAATATGTCCCAAAGGAAACTATGCTTCCCAACTAGTTCACAAAAACTGTCTTTCACTTTATACAAATAACCTGACTACAATTTTACTGCTGGCTACCACTGCTTAACCAGGAGAAGACCAGTAGTTTGGCAGAGACACATTCTACCAGATTTGGGGCAAGAGAAAAATTTCTAATACTGTTCTTGTCTTCAGAACTCCACAAAGGGGCCACTGCAGTGGCACAAGGGGTAAGGCATCTGCCTTGCCCACACTAGCCTAGGACTGATTGCAGTGCGATCCCCCAGTCCCCCAATGTCCCATATGGTCCCCCAAGCCAACAGCGATTTCTGAACGCATAGCCATGAGTAACCCCTGAGCGTCACCGGGTGTGACCCCGAAACAAACAAACAAAAAGAACAAAACAAACTAGCACCCCCCCAAAAAAAACCCAGAAACTCCATAAAGCACCCATTCTTGATTCCATGTGTCTTTTCCTCAGAGCCGGGTCTACAGCAGGGCTCTCAAACTCAATTTACCTGGAGGCTTCCAGATCTGGAGGCCACAGGAGGCAAAGTCGGGGTGAGGCAGGGCTTCATAAGGGATTTCGCTTACCAAATATTCGCAATAAAAAATCGCACTAGTAAGAAAAATCGCAAAAAAATCGCATCAAACATTTACATACACCGAATGGAACTGCTTGGGGTATGCGGATGTTTAATGCGATTTTTTCTTACTAATGCGATTTTATTGTGATTATTCGGTAAGCAAATAGTCGCGAATACTGCGATATTTGAAGGCCGGCCACGGGCCACAAAATGTTGTACGAAGGGCCGCAAAGGGCCCGTGGGCCACAAGTTTGAGACCCCTGATCTACACTCAGAAGCATTCTCTCTCTTATCTCCATTGTCTGGCGAATCAAGGAAACAAATGGAGTTCATTATAATCCTTCAACCATCCAAGTTCCTGGGTAAGCACATTACACAGTGCACCTCTCTACCCTTAAGCACCAGTAATGAGATGATACAGTCAACCCATGCAGAAAAAGGGGTTTGTAGTTCCAGATAGCGAGTGCCTGACCACCTATCCCACTGTTGCTTGACTTCAGGCATCCTCCAGCACTTCCATGTTGAGAAGATCTCCAAGAGGATGTTTGAAGAGCTTCATCATTTCAAGCTGGTGACCAGGACAACACTGAGTAAGTGATAGTTCTCTTTGTATCTAATACTGAAAAAAAGAACACTTCAGTTGCAATATAGAACAAGAAAAAGTGCCTCAGGGTTTCTAAAGAACAGTGACAGTATTAAATATCTCCATGAGAGGATATTCTAGCTGTCCTTTGGGTAATTCAATAGGGAATAAGATGTCTGGATAGGAACTGAAAAACTTGATCATGGTGGAATGCAATTTCAGATGTAGTCGAGGTTTCCTAAAAACTTTCCTAAAAGCCAGTCTTGAGTTGGACCAAGTTCTCTAGACTCCAGATCTGGCATATTTGTGGGGCATTCACAACCGGAAGGACATGCCATTTGGTAGTAAAACAGAGAAAATTAATGCCCTTAAGTCCCTGTGCTCTATCAAATTTCTCTTTGACCTCAAAACTTCCGCCCATGGGCATTCAGACTCTCAAGCACACTTGCACCCCTCACCCTTTGTGACCTAGTTGGAGTCTATAATCTCGGGTGTAGTGAATGGAGTAAAGAACACAAAATTTCGATCCACTGTGAATTCTGACAGGCTAGACAGAACATGAAAATGCCTTTACTCAAATTGTAGAGTTCTGAGAATTTACATACCTTAGTGTTCAAGAGAATGGACCAGGTCAGTTCAAAAAAGAAAACCAAGTCGGCTTAGTTGAGAGAGATTTTATGGAAGAGGTGTGTTTTGAAAGTGAGGGGCCCGGGAGATAGCATGGAGGTAAAGCGTTTGCCTTTCATGCAAAAGGTCATCGGTTCGAATCCCGGTGCCCCATATGGTCCCCCGTGCCTGCCAGGAGCAATTTCTGAGCATGGAGCCAAGAGTAACCCCTGAGCACTGCTGGGTGTGACCCAAAAACCAAAAAAAAAAGAAAGAAAGAAAGAAAGTGAATGGTGGAACTGAATACCGGGTCATGAAATAAGTCCATAGACTGATAGAAGACTGAAAATGGAAGCAAACAAGAAATTTAGGTGTGAGTCGTTGGGTGTGGTATAGAAGCAATTGCAAAGCCCATATATGATTTTCTGGAGGATGAAAAGAATTGGAGGGGCCGGAGAGATAGCATGGAGGTAGCGCAATTGCCTTGCATGCAGATGAACGGTGGCTCGAATCCCGACATCCCATATGGTCCCCGAGCCTGCCAGGGGCGATTTCTGAGCATAGAACCAGGAGCACTGCCGGGTGCAACCCCCCCCCAAAAAGAAAAGAATTGGAGACAAGAAGTAGCCTGGAAGAAGCCAGTGAAAAATTAATATATAAGGCAGTAGCTCTGGAAATTGCTGAAGAACAACTGTTTGTTGTTATACAGATACAGAAACAGTGTCCCAGAAAGCTGGTATTTTGTTACAGAAATGTATTTTTTAAATAACCTGATTAGATGAGGAGAAAATTCTGAAACCCCAGTATGTCTTATGGTGAAGTTGTACTTAATCTCAAAATCAGAGAGCCCCAGTGGAATTGGTTCTCTTTTTCTGTGTGGGGGAACTGCCCAAGCAATGGACGCCATACTGGCAATATTGAGCCAGCTGCCCAAACATTTCAATATTTGTGAATTTAATATTTGTCTGGCAATACTTTGCTGCTCAGGCCTTGGGTTGCAAGGAACCACACCAAACCATGTTTAGCGGTCATCAGGACAATACTTCGGAGTATCTGGAGACTTCTAGGGCTACAGCTAGAAATGTTCAGGGGAGGGAATATTTAGAGGTTTTTTGTTTATTTTTCAATGTTTCAAATGCTGTTTATTTTACTGAAACTTAGAGACAGGGAAAAGATACACATACTATCTACTCTTATTCCCACCCTACCCACGCCATGGAGGTTTCTAAAAATAATGAATGATGGAGAAGGTCTGGTTTAGAAGAAGAAAGGCAGTTGCTGTGTGCAGTGAGAAGTGAGAACTTACAATAAGAGAGTCAGTGATAGTCTCTACTAGAATGTTGTTCTATTGCATTAAATGGGCTAGATGGAGAGTTGATGTTGCTATATAAGACATCTTTGAATTTAAATAATCAAGGTCCTTATTAAATAGAAATGAATTGGAAAAAAAGTGACTTATGTTGTAATAGTTTTACTATTAATGCTTGAAGAGTAGAATCATTAAGCAATGGAAAACTGAAGAATAAGAAGTTATGGGCCAGGGAGCGGAGTGATAGCAACAGCGGTAGGGCATTTGACTTGCACATGGCCAACTCCGGATGGACCCCAGTGTGACCCAACTTCCCCCCAAAGAAGTTATAAGCCAAAAGAGTGTTTTTTAACTTCTGTACTTTAAGTGGACTCTGTCAAAATTAATACCCTTAAAAGTTCTCTGAAAAGAAAATATTTGTTGATCATTGGTTGTGAAGGAGACCATTAAAACTGAGCATAGAATAATTCAAATTAAGGAGTTGGGAATACTATATATGACTGAGGAAAATATGAGGCACAGCTAGTTTCTCAAGACCAATATGTGAATTTTGAAATTACTAATTAATTTCAGAGAACACATTTTGCCAGATAATGGGAACAAGTAAGTGTGCTAGACACTAAGGGGACTTTAAAGATTATTTTTTTTCTGTAATAATTATGATTGAGGGGTATGTAGCACAAAAGAGATTGGATGTGTAACAAAATGTGTGCTACAGAAAATAGGTAACAAGATGATCCTACATGGTCCCCGGGAGACAAAGAATAACCCTGGTCTTTTATATAATGCATATCTCAACTCCTGACAGAAATTGTGGTTATTGTAAAAGCTAGTTCCTTCTTTAGGCTTTCTCTTTTTTTAAAACCACTCCATTGTACCAGAGAGAATAAAAGAAAATGAAGAATCTTAGGGAGGAATGAGCAGAGAAATCTAGACTTTAAAAAAAGGGGGTCATATTCTCATGTGACTAGACCAAAATAAGTGGAGCAAAGGTCATTGTGAGTTATGAAGCACTTAACTGAACTTGGACTAGGGGTTCCTCAAGTTGTTATAACATTATGAGAACAAGAGAAAAAATGAAAAGGGTGGGACATGTTTAAGAAAATTATTTGACATGACAAGATGATAGCAGTAAAAATAATATATTGCTATTAAAAACTACGAAGGCTTATTTTTATATCCATTCTAAGTAGAATCATGATGAATTAAGGAGTTACAGGATATATTAAAATCGGCCTCACACAACAATATTCCAACACCAATTTCTTACCACTTTCCACTTCCACCAGTGTCCTCAGTTTTCCTCCCATGCCCTGGACACCTCTTGGCAAAACTAGTTTATTTATCTTTCTAAATTTACTTTATTTAAAGAACTTGCATCACATACTTGACATAGTTGACATTTGTTTCCAGATAAGAGCAATATTAAAAAGAATCGAAAGAAAAATAAAAAATAAGAAAACTAAAAAAGAAATACAGCCACAAGCACATTTGATTTGTAAAAATCATTGTATCTCCAATGAGGTCATTAAGACTTTGGCCAAAGATTTAATAAGCTCTTGTTACTAGCTATACATGCTGTTATTTCATTTGTTTATGAACTTTTAGGAACCTCAACTGCACATGGGTATCTAGATTGGTATATTCCTATGGCAATGGTAGCATCAAACATGAAGTTGTTGGGTGCCACAAATGGGACCACATGATCCAGGAATTCAAAACACTATTACTGATGCTGTAGCATTTGTGGGCATGTTCTCAGCTTCCAGGCCTCCCAGAAGTAAGGGAATGGGGAAGGAGAGTGCCAGCACACACTCCAAAAAATTGCTGGTGATATCAGCCCAAATACTGCCATCTCTGGAGTTTGGTCAGATTGGTGTGTCAACAGAGAGTTGTAGAGGAGGGGATAGAAGCAGCAGGCATGGCTTGGCAGAAAGAGGGTTTGGCCTGACCTCTCTTTCCCAAATTTGAGCTTTCAGCTGTGTCACCTATGTACCCATACTTTTTCACTACGTGATTGACAGCTCACATTTCAGGAAAAAAAAGTGAATCTATGGACCTGGTTCAGTGCAAACATGGCAATTTCTTTTATATTATTTCTTCTTGTTTTAACCCTCATTTAAACACTATGGTTACTGATAGTGCATCAATGCATGTCCCTTTTCAGCACCTACCCCAAGACCAAGAAGGGCTTTAAAAATATTTTAAATAGTCCAGCAACTTAATGTGGTTTGCAGAGTTTGACAGAGTGCACACCAAAATATATGTTGAATTAGCATGAGAAAAGGGCAACAAAAATGTTAATAAGGTCAACTTGAAAGCATGGACCATTCCACAGAGGAAGAGGAGAAAACAGGGAATAGAAAAGACATGAGCAGACAGGACAGGGACTAGAAGAGAAACATCTGTGTTTACCTGACATAGAAATGGATCACATGGGGAATATGAGCCGTGGGGTATGGTATGAGGTTAGGGGATGTTTTAAAAGGCTATAAGGACAGCAAGAAGGCATTGTAAAATTACAGGTAAGTAATTTTAACAAAATATTTCTAGAATAAAGAGCAGTAAATAATCAAGTAGCCTAAATTAAAGACTGCGTCAGGCACTAGTTCCCAAAATGCTTTATTTGATCTAGTGCCAAGTGAGTTGCCAAAATCACTAACATCCACAATAAAAATTATAAATATATTGTAAATATCCTATAGGAATTCCTAGCATAATTCCTAAGTTTCACTTTGGCGGAATCAGATATATATTATTCTTGAATTCATATGTTGAAATGAAAAATCCATGACCCATGGTCCGTCTCCACTCCTCAAAAGTGACTTGAAGACAATACTTCAGAAACCATATAATATTGCACTTAAAATACCTTGATGACCATGTAAGTTAATGAGTGGGTGATAATGGGGTATGTTAGTTGGAAAACTAATTGGTTCTGTTCTCTTCTTATGCTTTCTGTGCCGTTCTGTGTTTGCATTTTAGGCCAGTGGAAGATATTCACTGAAGGAGAAGCTCAGATCAGCCAGATGTGTTCAAGTCGCGTGTGCAGAACAGAACTTGAAGATTTGGTTAAAATTTTGTACCTGGAAAGACCTGAAAAGGGTCACTGTTAGATGAGATAGATGATATTAGAGGGTAAAGCAAGAAAACTCATGCTGCAGCTGGACTGCAGGCTTATTTTGCTTGAATCAACAGCGCCCTAAAAACCCAAACTCAAATGCAGTTTATTTTTCATGTCATGGACCACAGAACTTGTTCCTTTATGTGAAGTGGTGTGTCAGCTCTTAAATATCCCTTGCAAAGAAGCTAGAGGAGTCTTGAATTATTTGTGGAAGGAAGAGGACTAGAACACCACAATACTGTTCTAGTTTCTGGGAGAATCACACATCTGTACAGGTTAAAGAGTAACAAAAGCCCAAGGGTTCCTAACTATAAAGTTATTCCAATGAATGAAAGGGAAGGAAGTTAGAGTTCTTATTATAGCAGACATATTAGTGTTGAAATTATACCTTTGAGTATCAGAATGCCTTTTAAATAAACCAATAAGTGGCATCCTTGTTTTTATGAAGGTTTCTATATGTGGGCATGTGATCTCATGCACTAGCACTTACATAGACCCAAACATCACTTTATGCCTTTTTATCTGAGGTAAGACCTGCATAGACTCCTTCCTTTATCTTGCCTGATTCCCAGTTTTGAATTGCTTATATGTTGAAAGAAAAATAAGGAATTGTATGTAGATATCTGTGTGCATGGGTTTGTGGTGTTGCTGAAGTAATCAAATATGGAGGCACACCATACTCTCTTTGAAGTCGAAATAACTTTTTCATAATGATACCAGTTGTTTCTCCCTAAAGCTATGGCACCTCAATAGAGAAATGAAAATTAGGCAAAATTTTCATAAATTGAATACATAAAGGACGAGATAATTGTGGAAATATGAAGTTGATAGAAGACAACAGAGTCCTTGTATCTCAAAATAAAATAACCAGGAAATAACTCAATATCCACAAATTTTCTTGCTACCATAGTTCTCTCATGCAAAATTTTTGGCTAAAAATTAATTTTAGAAATGTATGTGAAGTTATGCATTTTAGAATTATGAGCTTTTGTTCATAATTCTAAAGACAATGAAATTGCTATTTAAAAATGGAATAGAATCTCTATAAAAGGATAGTTTTATTTCTCCAGTCATAGGAGTTAGTTTTTACCTTGCAAACAGGCTAAGTTCTCACAAGTTCTTTAACTGGCTCTTATTTCAGTAGTTATTGATAGTTCTTATTTGAAGAAATGGGAGTTCTAATAAATATCATTGTCCCCAAATATTTAACCATTGTCATGTAATCCACCAAGAATGAATTTGAATAATGGATCCTAGAGGAAGCTGTTCCAAACTGTCAGGGTGAAATAATGGGACACAAATTATATATTCTGAGGCCTGGATTTAGAAACCATCTTTGCTGGATAAAAACAAATTCCCTGTAACAAGAATCTTAAGCATGGCTTTATCTCCTCAGAGCAACATAAATGATCTTTAGTGAGTACTCAGAATTATGAATAATCCATCAGTTCCATATTTCCCACTCCATGACCATTAATGAGTGTTTTCCCATATTTGATACCCATGGGGAAATGTCTAAGGTCCTATGACAATCTGGAATAAAAGACTGAGTTCATAAAAGAGATATGGGACAATTCTCTCTATAGTACCTCATAAATATTTTCTTTGGAAAAGAATATAGATCATCCCCAGCTGAAAGAACACAGGGCGTTGTTGGAGAAGGTATATAATACGGGGTGGTAAAGTTGCTGCTATCTCCTTCCCAGAGGTGGTAGTATTATATAATAAACAAGTTACTGAATCCTGAGTCATCTTTCCTGGTGACACATCTCAATGTCTTCCCTCCTCGTGTTCTTTTGAAAGTTGAGCCCAGAAAGATTTTTCTAGAAAGACTCTTGAATGCAGGTGCAACTGACATTTAGAGAGTGGCGTGAGACACAGGAACTGGGACACTGAGCTAGGCCAACCAGAAACCTTCCATGTTTTATGTTCTAAAAGGATTAGAATATATGCAAAACGAGACCAAGCAGCCTGCAGATAGAGAGAAAAATGGATGTGGTTTTCTTCTGTATTTATTTGTACTATAAACACTTGGAACAACAAAGACAATAAGCATCATCTAGCAGTTATAGTCATTTTTATAAATAATGCATTTAAATGAGTACAAGTAATATAATGTGTCACTATTCCTTTTTCACTTTTTTCCAGGATATGTACCTAAACTTGGTACTTATTTATGTAGTCACGTTAATTCTAAATTATAAATTAATAATAAAGATTAACTTTGAAAATTATTTGTATTAATGTTACATGAGCGACTGACTCTCTGGTTAATGCCAACCTTGAGCTGGGTAACAGGTTATAGGTGGGCCTGCTATTTTACACTCACTTGACACATTTCTCAAATAAAGGATGATGGTTGTTCAGAGTGGCAATCTTGGTTTTTGATCTGGTCTCTGTACCTATCAGATTTGTGTCTTTCCATATGTGAAATTGGCACAATAGAGAGATTATTACCCTTTGCCTACAATCTTGCAATGATATTTAATTGTGTAAATATATGTAAAGTGATTGGAATGGTATATGTTTCATGGCAAGTATTCACTTATGATCATGAAAATTCTATGCTGTCCCTTATTTCTGGATTTCCTTTAAGTCCAGGCATATGAGGTTGAAGAAAGAAAGCCATTTATTTACATATCAAGGGGACCTCAATTTTTGTCTACCACTTAGCAGTTTATTTGTATAGGGAACAGGATAAATATTTTGTAAGATATGTTGATTCAAACAAAATTCCTTCAAATCCCAAATGCTATTTATCTCTGTACTATCATGGAAACCAAGATATAAGAAATATTATAATCAAAGAGATAGTACTGTGGGTAGGATATTTGTCCTGCACATACCAAACCCAGGTTTGATTCCTTGGTACCTCATGTGATCCCCACGCAAATTTGGAGTGATTCCTAAGTGTAAATCCAGGAGTAAGCCCTGAACATTGCTAGGTGTGGTCAAACAAAAATAAATAATTCTATGTGCCATATTCTATTAGAACAGAAAGTTATCTGTTGGTGCCAGTGATACAAAAGTCATTATGATGAAATTTTGGGTGAGTTTCAAAAGCTGAGTTCAAAAGTAAGTGGGAGAAATGAAAAATTGAAGAGAACCACTAAGAACAACTGTCCAGAAAATCTTTATCACAGAAAATTAAGCAATATGATGAAGGAAGTAATTAGAGAAAAATGTGAGGTCCAAGGAAAATTTTTGACTTAAATATGTCTAGTCTTTGGCTATGTCTTCATACTGAAGAGAAATCCTATATAAAAGGAAGAATTAAAGATAACAGAGAAAGAATTAAACTGTTTGTTAGGAGAATGAAAAGCCATGCTATTATACAAATCTCTCAACACTCACATTCTTTGAAATCTTGATAAATGGAACTACATCAAACTAAAAAGTTTCTGTCTGGCAAAAATGGGCTGAAATTAAAAGACAGCTAACTGAGTGAGAAAAAAAAGTTTGCATTTAGCAGTCAGATAAAGGGCTAATATCTAGGATACACAAAGTACTCACAAAGGTTAGATCCACAAAGCCTACAAACCACATTAAAAATGAAGAGATTTGAACTTTTAAGATCATCCTCTTATTGTTTTCTGCTAAAATAGTTCAACATGGAGCATTAGACAGGCATTGCAATACTGAATTCATGTAGCTAATGTTTCCTAGATTTGTAAGTCTAGTGAGAAGTGCAACAGGTCCCTCAGAAACAACTGAGATCCTGAATAAGGTCACTTCTAATCACTGTAGCCTATGCCTTAGCATTAACTGTTGGC
The DNA here is from genome assembly GCA_004027635.1 of Crocidura indochinensis. Taxonomy (NCBI): domain Eukaryota; kingdom Metazoa; phylum Chordata; class Mammalia; order Eulipotyphla; family Soricidae; genus Crocidura; species Crocidura indochinensis. The sequence continues at coordinate 15,393 of PVKC010026934.1, forward strand.
TTGTCCCAATTACCTATTGGTGTTGCTGTGGGTTTCCTTCACTTTTTCTCCTGAGTAGTCTGTTTTGGATCTGGGAAAGAGCAGAAGCACTTTGGTTGGAGGGGTTTGTAGACATCTGTGGCTGGGTTTCATCATATGTGTCAATTCTACTTCTGACCAGGCATAATGGGACCCAGAGTTTGTTATCAGGGTTTCCATCCATGGTAATATAGGCATATCTTTTTTTCCTCAAATGAGATTCCCAGCTATACATTTGTCATCAATTTTTACCCAAATAGATGAGTTGTTTTTTAAGCCTGTGCATCCTTTAAAAAGTGTCTTTCTGCAGCTGTGTGGGATTCTCATAGATGTAAATTTAACAAGTTTAGTGAAAATGGCATTAAGGATAGAAGGTCAGTCAGTGGCAATCTCCTTTTCCTGTATTTTAATAAGTGAGTTTTGAAAGCTCTTTGAGCTTGTTCAATTATTGCCTTGTCACTGAGATTACAGTGACATGTTTGATTTCCCATGCTTTCTTTTGTGTGTGTGTGTGGTTTTTTTTTTTTTTTTT
>PVKC010026935.1:0-10156 GCA_004027635.1 Crocidura indochinensis
GACGGATTGTGGTTCGATCCCCCGGTTCCCCATATGGTCCCCCGTGCCTGCCAGGAGCGACTTCTGAGCGAATAGCCAGGAGTAACCCCTGAGCGTCATCGGGTGTGGTCCAAAAACCAAAAAACAACAACAACAACAACAACAACAACAACTTTCAATTTTCTCCTATCCTCTATATTTTTGACTCTGGCCAACTACTAATTTTATTAAAAGCAATTGAGTCCTCCAATTCGTTCAAGTGGATTTAGAAATAACAAGACATTAGAGATAGACCTCCCAAGCCATTCAGAACAGGCTTTCTCAAGATATGAATATGAATATTCTTTAATTCATATTCTTCAGAATATGAATTACTTCAATCTGAGGTCAACTGAGACACAGCAGGCCATAAAATTATTTTATAATTAACCATTTTGATGAATAAAAACAGGAACATAATTCATATTTGGATGATCGCCAGAAATAAATGGTCTGTCTGATAAACATAATTCCCAGAAAATATCTATTTACAGAATTTTTAGTATTTATCAAGTAGTCACTGTTATTCCTCAAGTGAGGTTAGTTTTTTTCTTTATTTTAGTGTTTTATTTGTTTTTTGGGGGTGCACAACCAGTGATGCTTGGTGGTTACTCCTGACTCTACACTAGTATTAACACACAAGGTGCTGCAGATTGACCCTGAGTGACTTGTGTGCAAAGCAACACCCTACTGACTCCTGCTACCTTCATGTGCATTTCTACTGTATCTACAAACCACAGGTTACTATCCTATTACCTGGCGCAGTATATTTTTTGCCTCACTGATTTTGTATGTGTCTATGTATAACATCCCTTGAATAAGTTAGTGTTTTTTCCCTAAGAATCTTTATTATGGAAATTTGATTACTCGAGTGTCCAAAGAAGTGCACAGACATGGATGTGTGTGATTTATTTTCTTCCCAACAATTTTTATAAGAAATCCATGAGATTTTATAGTGACCACATAAGGTTATAGTTGATTAAAATAAGAAATATACTTTAGAGTTACTTAGAGTTACTTACAGTGATTTTTATTTGTTTATTTTTTGGGTCACACTTGGAGGTTCTCAGGGGTTACTCCTAGCTCTGTGCTTGGTAATAGCTCCTAGCAGACTCCCAGAACCATATAGAATGCTGGGAATTGAAACCGGGTCAATCCTGCATCAGTCATATACAAGACAAAATCCTAGAGCTGTGCCATCGCTCAGCCCCTATACTGTTGTTTAAACATGCAACAAAACATGCCTTCTTGCATTTGACCATCATTTTAAAATATTATGTTCTTTTCTTTTCTTAATTCTTTCCAGTTCTGAGATTTAGCCACAATCACAGGTGCATGGAGGTCACTGCTTGTAGTGTTTAAGAATAATTTAACTTGGGGATTTGTAATGTAGATACTGTACTTGGGATTTACCTTTCTATCAGAAGATGTCCTGACTTAGATGTAAAATATAAATTACTTGGAACTCTGACTTTGACTTCAAATTTACTCCATTTCAATAACCCCCACTTTTATGGGTTTGCATTTTTTTCTTATAGAGTTCTACCAGTGCCTTAGTCTTTGGTAATAATTTCAGGTCATATGAATATTTGGTAAATAATTCGTCCTATTCTGACTTTAGTCCCTGGCAATATTTTTTTGAGGTACAGAAGCTTCTTAATTTAATATCGTCCCATTTGTTAACATTCACATCTACTTGCTTGGTCAAAATTATTTCATCATTGAAAACAACTTCAGCTTCAGTCATAGTTGGTTCTACATACATTTTCCACTATGTACCTATGAATTCATGTCAGATATCAACGTCTTTCATCTATGTTGATTTGACTTTTGTGCATGTCATTAGAAAGAGAAATGATACAAGTTTATTTTTTTTGCATGAAGCTGACCAGTTTTTCTAGCAGCAATTGTTAAATAGGCTTTTCTTACTCTCTACTTCATATTTTTGTTCTTTATCAAAGATTAGCTGATTATACACTAGAAAGTCAGTCTCAGGCTATTGAATTCTGATTTACTGTTCTAAGAATCAATATTTATTCTAGTGCCATACTGCTTTTGTTATTACTGATTTTTACTACAATTTGAAATTAGGAAGAGTGATATATCTTATCCCCCTTGAAGAATACACTAGTTATTTGAGGAACTTTATTATTTGATAGGAATATTAGGAGTGTTTATTAATCGTTCTTTGAAAGCAAATCATGGTATCTTTATAGGGAGTGCATTAAATCTGTAAAATATTTCTGGAACAATAGCCATTTTGATGATAATGAACCTCTAAATTAAAGAGCTAGAGATGTATTTATATTTTCTCTTGTCCTTTTTTGTTTCATATGCTACTTTATTTTTTAAACTTTTTTCTTTTCTTCTTTTTTTGAGAATAAGGTGGCTTTTATTGAGCAAAGATTTCAAAAGGGCAATAAAGAATGCTAAGTATATGGAAGATCTACTCTCACAGTACAGTGGGTAAGGCACTTGCTGTTTTTTATTTTAATAATATTTTATTTAAACACCTTGAATACAAACATGATTGTGATTGGGTTTCAGTCATGTAAGAGGACACCCCCCCCCCCATCACCAACGTTCTCATCACCAATGTCCCAAAACTCCCTCCTCCCGAGCCTCATCTCCTGCCTGTACTCTAGACAGGCTTTCTATTTCCCTTATGCATTCTCATTGTTAGGATAGTTCGCAACGTAGTTATTTTTCCAACTAAACTCATTACTCTTTGTGGTGAGTTTCATGAAGTGATCTGTAACTTCCAACCCTCCTCTCTTTTGTCTCTGAAAATTATTACAAGAATGTCTTTCATTTTTCTTAAAACCCATAGATAAGTGAGACCATTGTGCATCTCTCTCTCTCTGACTTATTTCACTCAGTATAATAGATTCCATGTATAACCATGTATAGGAAAATTTCATGACTTCATCTCTCCTGGAGGCTGCATAATACTCCATTGTGTATATATACCACTGTTTCTTTAACCATTCATCTGTTGAAGGGCATCTTGGTTGTTTCCAGAGTCTTGCTATGGTAAATAGTGCTGCAGTGAATATAGGTGTAAGGAAGGGAGTTTTGTATTGTATTTTTGTGTTCCTAGGGTATATTCCTAGGAGTGGTATAGCTGGATCATATGGGAGCTCGATTTCCAGGTTTTGGAGGAATCTCCATATTGCACTCCATAAAGGTTGGACTCAACGGTATTCCCACCAGCAGTGAATAAAAGTTCCTTTCTCTCCCTTCCCACCAACACTGCTTGTTCTCATTCTTTGTGATGTGTGCCAATTTCTGTGGTGTGAGGTGGTACCTCATAGTTGTTTTGATTTGCATCTCCCTGATGATTAGTTCCATTTTTCAAATACATCTTTTACCTCTTAGTTAGACCGACTCAGAGGTATTTGTTTATCTGAGCACAATTGTGAATGAGTATATTTCAACTATCTCTTCAATGTTATTACTTGCATATAGGGAAGCCATGGACTTTTCATATTAATTTTGTAGCCAGAAACTTTAATGTACAAACCTGTTGTTTCTAGACTTTATGTATGGAGGATTTGGTAATTCTTAAATATAGTACTGTATCAACAACAAATAGTGAGTACCTGATTTCTTCCTTTCTACCTGGATGACACTGATATTTTTATAGAATTTCTGGCTGTGTCAAGTACTTACAGTACTATATTGAATAGAAATGATGAGAGAAGAACAACCTTGCAGTTGAATGTCGGGTTAAAATTCCACAGTCCCAGTGGGGAAAGGGGAATCCCATGCACCCTATCCTGGTAGGATAAGAGAAGCTGGTCTGATAGTTATTCCCTGTAATAAATAATCCACACAGATATGAAATATTTAGCAGGCAAGAAACTCACAACTCACAAGCCAGTTGCTTAACCATGTGGAACCACAAGCCTAGATTCCAACTCCCTGCTCAAGCCTCTTGACTAACATTTATTCAGATCAAACAAAGCCCCACCCCACAAGGGAAAGGGAAAAAGACAGATGAAAAAGCAATGGAAAAAGACCAGCGAGAAACCAGTTATGATACATATGAGGACTATTTCAAAAGAAAACTATTGAGAAACATATATATGAGGACTAATTCACACAGACCTCTATTTACATCTCACTCTACTTAATTTTTTTTTGTTTGTTTGCTTTGGGGCCACACTGAGTGATGCTCAGGGGTTACTCCTGGCTATGCACTCAGAAATTGCTCCTGGCTTGGGGACCATATGGGACACCGGGGGATCGAAACTAGGTCCGTCCTAGGTCAGCCACATGCAAGGCAAATGTCCTACTGCTGTGCCACATGTCTGTCCTTAATTCTATAAAATATTAAAACAAAATGAAAAATAAGTACTAGGCCCTGAAAAGACAAGGGGAAACCTAAACTAAATGAATAGCAGTGATTTGCATAGGTGCATCAAAAGGAAAAACAAGGAAAGAAAATGTTTTAGGCCTTACAATAGGTGTTCTTACCCAAAAACATGAGTCAAGGAACCAACTACAAGCTTCAAACAAGATAATTACACAACCCCTAAAGTTTATTTTTAAAATTCCCAAAAAATCTTCCTTTGTAGAACAAATGGAATTCAGAGATCAAGGATCTAGTAGATTATGAAGATCTTATGAAGCAATTGGAGTGTCACAAGGTAATTTCCAGTTAAAGATCTTAGGAGGTGATGCAAGGAAGTCAGTACTGCAGGCAAGATGAAATTGATTCCAAGTCATAACCAGGATGGCAAGAAAACCCATTTTAGGGCAAGAAGATGTCACAGATCTGAACCTGTTCCTATGATTCTGGGAGAAAAATGCAGATAACCATGACATCTGAAAATAAGGTATGAAGTTCAGGCATGTTTGTCCAATTTCTGAATGATGGGGGCTTAAGTCAAATTACCAAGACAGTTCAGGTGGAAAACCTCCCTGTTTCAAGAAAATTTGAGGTTCCATATTTAAAGGATAGAAACTCCTTTCTGTACCTTCAATTTTTCTGATTAAATGAGCCCATGCGAAAATCTTGTCATAAAATACAAAGGAGACTGAGTGAGAAAATGATAACAATCAATAAAACCAATTAGTCAAGTTTCAACAAACAACATGCTAGAAAATGCTATCTAAAGTAGATTCCTATAAGTGAAATAAAAAATGGGGGGGGAGAACTATAATTACATAAGAAAACAGGAAGTAGAGGCATCTACAAAGCAAAGAAATACACTCATAAGAGGTGAATATTTTCTTTGAGTCCATTTGAAAAGATCTGGAAAAAAGAAGGATCTGGGAAGCCGTTTTAACCATCAATGGAGTTGAGGATTCCAAACCAAAGGTTCATTATCCTCACTGGTAGCAAAACTCTGAAAGCTGTAGGTCTCTTCAAAAAGTCAAAACCAGAAGCTTGTATAAGTCCATGGAGGAGATGACTGGAGGAGAGGAGAGTTTCTGCATAAAGTTAAGGGCTGATGGAAGAGAGGAATAGTTTTGGGAGAAAGAACAAATCAAAATAGAGGAGAGGAAGAAGGGATTATTTACAATATATACAATATAGACAGACAAAATACAATACAAACAATCAACAGACATAAAAGTGGTGACCACATGCATACCCATTCACAAGCACATTTAAACAAATATTTGAATTGAAATAGATCCAAATATAAATGAAAAACCCAGATGGAACTGGTTACAGCACTTGAAAAAATAATAGCAGGAAAGCCAGTGGAAAAATTATTTCAAAAGCACAAAGGATTCATCCAGAGTCCAGAAGAATATATCTAGAAGAGAACTTCATTAACATAACAAGCATGAAATATACATATAACAAAAGTGAAAAGAAAATCTATAATACTGTAAGAAATGACAAAGATCACTGAAGAAGGACTTTATATCAAGAATATAGAATAACCAAAATGGTGCATGTAGATTCCATCCTGAAAACAAACTGAGGGTAAACAAACAGCAAGATATATTAGTAGACTACAATAGATCAAGAACTGAATAGCATATTACACTCATAGGCTGGGCATAGGAAGAATAGTCTATTAAATTCTGGAAACATTTTCTAGCTTCTGGAATGTGGGTATCCTCTCACCTAACTTCCTGTTTATCCCACTTGAATGAACAGAACAGCCCACACCTAGAATGGGCCTGTAGAGGATACTGCCTGGGGGGAGAGAGGTGATAAGAGAGAGAAAGCCAGAGAGAGGAAGAGGCTTGGAGATTATTAAACAGGAGCTGCCAGGGCCTGGAACTCAGCAAAGAAATATGCAGAGAAGCAAAAAAAGGAGACAGAAGCAGAGAGTCAGTGGAAAAGCAGCTTAGGAGAAGCTGCCTGGAAGCCAGATGTGGAAATGAATATGGTGGCTAGGGTAATGGATTAAAGTTGGCTGACTCCTCTGAAACTCTGATTGCCTGTGAAATTATTTCACCACTTCTACCCTTCTCCAAACCTAGCAGCCAAAGGACTAAAGATGCCATGCCAAGAAAGGCCACATCCAACACTAGGACTTTAGACTTTATATACATATATGTATATATACATATTTATATAAATATACATTTATGTATGTATGCAAATGTATATTTATATTTACATATATAAAGGCATATATATGTCTTGTGTGTTATTTTATAATTAACCCTTCTGTGCTGTTACTGCATTGAGCTTTACGTATTCTGTAGGCTGTTGGTAAATGTCTTTGACTATGATGGGGAAAACTAACTTAGGTTGCATTTCCTCATTCTTGGTAAATGACCCTCACAAAGCTCATGAACTCTCGTGAGCATCTCTTTCTACTCTACTCTTTCTCTCCACTACCTTCCTTTCCCAAATATCTATTTTACTTAAAGCATTAGATCTCATTCCCACCACTGGGGAATGTTGCACTGGTGAAAGGGTTGTGTTTTTTTATGACTAAAACCCAATTACAAACATGTTTGTAATCATAGTGCTTAAATAAAGATATTATATAAAAATTAGATCTCCCCTGTGACTTACAACTTCTGTTTCAGTTTTTCCTTTGGGGTCACAAACAAATTATGTTGTAAGTCTCCTGACACCTGCCTATCTCAACAAGTGATCTAGGTTACTTGATTGAAATGGGGAGCAAGGGAATTTATAGAATAGAGTACTACTGTCTTCTTATTTTGACCCATCTCAGTTACCCAGGGAAAAACTGGTCAGGCTAGGACTGTTAAAATGTTCCATGAGCACTTAGTGTGGTTTGTATTCTATATTCTTACCTAATTCACTAGGCAGCAATCCAGTATGTGCCTAAATCACACTTACTAAAATAGTCTATAGAAATAGATACCCACCTAATAGGAATAAGTTCTTGGGGAGTTTTGGCTTCAAGTTGGAGCAAGAAATTTATCTTCGTTTGGAAAGGGAAATTAATACTAACCTCCATCAAGCTTTAAAAGTTTTTTTCTGGTTTTCTGTCCTCTTTCAGAAACGAATTTTCAAAGCTTATAAACAGAGATTTAAAAACTATTTCAATAAAAATATAAAGAAAGATAGAGAGATATTTTGTTGTTGAACAGAGAACATAATCCTATCCAGTCAGGAGAGAACCAAGATTACATAGGTCTAGCATACATAGAAGAATCTCCTTAATGGTGAATTCTTATCAATCGCATTTATAAAATTGTTCAGATACTAGATCTTTTTTCAAAAGTAGTACCTCCTCACAGCCTGAGACTTTATATAGCTGCATGTGTGTATATGGGAAGAAGTTTGTCAAGGGGAAATCATGCATTACAAACATGGATGTTGGCAACATTTTTCTAAAGTAAAAGAATATAATATGGTGCATTGTAGGTCATAAAGGTGATACATGAAGTAGGAGGACAGGAAAGGTGGAAATTTCAAGAAGGGAATCTACCACTTTCTTCCTACCTCTGCTACCCTGGAGATAACTGGGTAGACCTATGACAGATTAAATTTGTGGTGAACTGTTTCATGGCATGACACAGACACCAATTACCATCAGGGCCAGAAGGCAGGAATCAAGCAGAATTTGTCTTTCACTTGTTCTACCTGATGTGAGAGTTAATCTTTAACACTTGAAGAGACAATCTTAGGAATGATGAATTCCGATTGGAGCAAGGAATTGCTCTTTGCAGGAAAAAGAAGGTCAGGTCTTTCGCGTTCATCTCGTTACTTTGCAGGAAAGAATTTTAGGAGGAAATAAACAATGAACAGTGACGTAAGAACCGTTTTATTTAGAAATTCTCAGGAAGAGGAAGGTGTGAAAAGAGAGAATAATGCGTTCAGGAGAGAACACAGACTTCTCCAAAGATGGAGAAAACGCCAGTATAAACTCAGCACAAAAATAAGAAAGTACACGTCCAAGGAAATGAAATATGGGCTGCATGTTCATGTGAGCACCCTATGCATAGGCCAAGGGAGCACATGTGGGCAGCCTTCTTCAATGGTGATAAGAGGCAGGGACAGAGACCCAGTATATATCCCAGAGTTAAAGTATGCAAGTACACATGTCAAAAGGGAGAAGCAGGCAACATGTGCATGCAGACACCATTTGCACAGACTGGCAAGGCACATGTGAGCAACCCTCTCAGGTGGTGGTAGAAAGAACCTTAGTACACATTTTAAAGTGAAGGTGTTAAAGCATAAAGCATGTCAATAAAGGAAATGCAGGGGACATGTGTCTAGTAGTGGCTTCTCTGTGCCTGTAGTGGCTCCAGGTAGGACTCTTTTTTCAATGCCAAAAGTATCTTCTCTAAAATTTTGTATCTTGGTTTTATTATATCTCAAAACTGCTCTGGCATTGAGAGGGTAGCAGGAGGGTACTTTAGTACCTGCCTGACTGTTTCAAAGAAAATACCTGTCTCAGTCAGAGTTGCAGGCAAATGTGAAAAAAAGCTACATATTTGGGGAGTCAATTCTCCCATCTCCCTCATCCAAAACTTAAAAGAATGAACATTATCTGAATAATAATATATTTTATATTATCTGGATAATATATCTAGATAATATGTTATCTGGGGATAAGATACCTCCTTCTATAGAAGTAAAATTCTATTAAAAAATCTCAAGATAGAATAAACATACAGCAGCTATTTTTGTCATATTAACCACACTGACCTCCTCTTTGTCAGGCGAACGTGATAACCACTACACTACGGAACAACCTCCTCTTTGTATAAGGACCACTCACCTCCATTCTCCTTAATGCCTCACAGAACCTTCATTCTTTCAGAAATTACAGAAAAGTCTGTGCATCATAAGTAATAGTACAGTGAGTAGAGCTCTCGTCAACCTAGGGTCAATCCCTGGCACAACATATTGTGTCCTAACCCAGTAAGGAGTGATTCCTGACACATTAATCTTGGAATAAAACCTGAATACTAACCAAATAAATTAAAAATAAACAAAAAGTATGTATTACATATTCTAGAATTTATATCCATTTAAAGTCAGTTTATATGTGTAATTATTTTTCCTTTGTATAAATAATTCATCTGCTAACTTTTTTTCTGCCAACCTAAGAAAACAGACAATGGGAATATTTTCTTCTCTGTTGTTAAATTGGTGTCTGTGAGAAAGACCTTCATGTGGGTCCTGTTTTACTTTTTCTTTATAGCAAGTCCCAAATCATAATTTTTTTCTTTCAAATTTTTATTGGACATTACAGTAAATTATTTCAGAGATATACATGTATAGACAATTTAATGAAACGAGCAGAATATGTCATGAGAAATGTTTGTCCTTACAAAATTTCATCATGCAATAACTATATATCCACATGAAAAGAGAACCTAGACATTGACTTTTTAAGTCTTCATAAAAGTTAACTAAAAGTAAATCACAGCCTTAAAAGAAAAATGTAAAATGAATAAAATTCTGGTAAATAATCCAGTAAAATATCTAGGTAATCTTGGAGAATGATATTTTAGATAAAATGTAAAAAACAAGATTCAAATCAGAAAATCTACTGGTATGAAATGAAAGGCAAGATATGGAAAGAGTAAGACTGCAAAATCCTTGCTTGATAAAGAGACATAAACATGAAAACAATTACAAAAATTAAAAAAAAAACAATACCCTGTTCCTCCATTTAACCTATATATAAGAACCAAGTCAATTAGATTATTGGACTTGGTCTAGCATTCCCATGGG
>PVKC010026936.1:0-15925 GCA_004027635.1 Crocidura indochinensis
AAAAAAAATCTTACTGTTTAACTCGCACACTTTTTCATTTAGTAATCATTACTTTTGGATACCTACTTCAAAGCCAGTGAATGTTAGATGAAGCCCCTGCTCTCAGGCAATATTCACTAAGTCAAAATCCCTTTAATCTAAAATATTAATTTCACTATAACAGAACAAATCAGGTTAAGAATGAACTACCCTTGTGCCACTATGCAGGCTTTCTGGAGAGGGAGTGACTAGCATTGTCCCAATGTGATGGTATTTGATCCAGACCTTAGAGAATGCCATGCACTTCTGACACTTGGCAGAAGGTGGGAGACTGCAATCTAGGAGTCCAGGCAGAATGCACATAGCAGGACAGTATGTGTGGGGAATGACAGGTGGTGTGAAGTGAGAGGGACTTGAAGTCAAGTCTACAGAAGCTCAAAGCATCAGTGCTGGATCTGTCCTGAAAATGCTCATGTTTTTATTTGATCTTCAGACTATTTTTGGTCAAGTATAATGATGAGTGGAGTTTGCAGAGTCTTCTAGAATGTTGGATTGATAAAAATGAGAACAATAGGCTACATGTTTATGGTATCAGCTGCTGAGGCAATTTGTCCCTCCCTTACCCCAATCTCCTCCTCCTTCAATAAATAACAAGAATGAATTGTTTTGTAATAATTTTGCAAACAATCATGCACAGAATGTCTGAACATGGAGAAGTCGGAGTACCACTCTGTACTAGTTTTACACTCAAAAACAAAATGCCCTTATCTCTTACACCAAAAATGTGAATGAGCTGAGCCTCTGTGTCCAATGGAAAACTCCCATTTGGAGAGCTCTGGAGATGGCTGAGTAGAATGTAGGAATTCAAGTGACCTCAAAGACCTATTGTGACCAAAGACCCTTTGGCATGAATAGGGAGGTTCACACTCAGGCTTGTGGCCACAGTAAAAAGAGCTGACTCACCAATCCTGAGATGATTGTGTGTTCTTTGCAAGCCAGGAGGTCATGGGCTATTTTCTTCTTAACAGAGGCTTCAGATCCCAAGGCTGGTGGTGGGAGAGACTCAATATAGTGTGAAATCATTGCCACATGTGAGTTGGGTTATCTGAAAAGCCACCACAATGGAAAATAACTTTTTGATGCTGTTGACTCTAGTTACTCACCTTTTAAAATACTTGGTGGTGGGGGTCCCACACAGCAATGCTCAGGACTTCTTTTTGTATTGACTTTTGATAAAACACTGACTTATCTAGGGGGTTAATTCTAAATATTTGTGGCTGGTCTAAACTCTTTACTCTAAACTTTTCCAGTTTCAGACTTGCTAGCTCAAAACCATAAATGTTTTTCTGAGCTCACAGAAACCCAACCTAAAAAACACCTTCATGCATTTTAGAAAGGGATCTGAGAGATCAATGAATTGAATTTCAGCAAACTTAAGCTTCTTATACTTTATACAGCTTCTCCAAAATCTTTAAGATATGTCTGAACTTTCCTTCATCTATCATCAGATCTTTAATTCTGATTCCTGTTCTAACCCTCCCCCCCCCCATCAGCCAAAGTTTGTTACTTTCTACTTGCTCAAACTAAAAACTATTTTTTAGAGGAATAAACTTCATTTTCTCTTACGTCTTTATCCCTCTGGTTCTTGGTTGCTTTTGCTTATGTTTTATATCTATATTTTACCAATGAAATACACTTGTAGGAACTACAAGCATCTTCATTTTAATTTTAGTAAATATTCATTGAATATTTTCTTTATGTTGGGATTATGGGTAAAATAATCAGAAAGTAAGATAATTTAAATGATGTGCTTTGGGAACCACAAGATATTGAGGCTCATGAGAAATGAGACCATGAACTAGGCATTTGAACTGAGCTTTGATAACTTGTTATTTTCTGCACTTCTAATATGTCCTGCACTCTGCATTTAATTAAATACAACGTTATAATCTTTTAAAAATGAAAGTTAATTTACAACAAATTTTGTCACAGGGAGGTTGGTTCTGGTAGAGAGTGAATATCTTTGAGTATCTTCCCTGTATCTTATTATCTTATATTTTTCAGGACAAAGCATATGTTCTTTGACTTTGGTTTCATCATCACCATGATTAAGATCAATAAATGTGGATACTTTAATCTAAGTTCAAAAATCCATGGTATCTTTTAAAGGGGCTCCTATTTGGTTAGCTCAAAAATGTGACTTACATAAGCTCAGGGTTGGAGAAATAGTACAGAATGTAAGATGCTTGCCTTACACATGGTCAACATAGGTTTCGTCCCTGGCATCCTATATTATGCTCTGAGCTCAGGTGAGAGTAGGAATGGAGAAGTGGGAAATGGGGAGGTGGGAGGGAAATGGAGGACAATAGTGGCAAGGGTGCACTGGTGAATATTGGTGTATATTCTATGACTGAAATCCAACAATGAACAAATTTGTAACCACGGTTCTTAATACACAATTAAATAAGAAATAAAAGGGAGTGCTGGAGCGATAGAACAGCGGTATGAGGTTTGCCTTGCACACAGCCAATTCAGGACAGATCTTGATTTGATCTTCAGTATCCCAAGCTAGGGGTGATTTCTGAGTACATAGCCAGGAGTAATCCCTGAGTTTCACAGGGTGTGGCCCAAAAAGCAAATAAGAAAGGAAGGAAGAAAGGCAGTAAGGCAGGAAGGAGAGAAGGAAGGAAGGAAGGAAGGAAGGAAGGAAGGAAGGAAAGAAGGAAAGAGGAAAGAAGGAAAGAGGAAAGAAGAAAGAAAGAAAAGGGAGGCCTACTGTTTAGAATCCCATGAGGCAATATGATTATTTCTGAATGTCCTTATGCAAGCTATTGTACCTCTAGAATTTGTAGAGAGTTAAGTAGGGAATGTCTATGGGATCTTTTAGAAGACATTAGGACCCTTGAGCCCAATACTAAATCAGTTCTTGATTGAAAGACAGACTATCACAGAAGCACATTTGTTTTTGTTTTTGTTTCTGTTTTTGTTCTTTTGGGTCACACCCGGCAGCACTCAGGGGTTACTCCTGGCTCTATGCTCAGAAATCGCTCCTGGCAGGCTCAGGGGACGATATGGGATGCCGGATTTTGAACCATTGTCCTTCTGCATGCAAGGCAAATGCCCTACCTCCATGCTATCTCTCCGGTCCACATTTTTAATTTCTTTTATGAACTTAGTATATAACCAGTGCTTGTTGTACAACTTTTTAAGTGTTTCCAGTCTCAGAATACTCTGGCTTTTTGATTAATAATTTTTCTTAGGAGTTGTTATAGTTGATCAACTTCAAATTGTTGAAAAGGATGGCCATAGATAATTGCAGACAAGAACTGATCAAGACCATAGTCACCTCTCTTTCACAAAGACTTAGGACCATATTGATTTTAGCTGCATATGATATTCTTCTTTTGGATACTCTGTCCTGTCTCAACCCTTTCATAATTGAAACATTAGGATAGTTGGTTTTTTGGTTTTTAACATATTCATATATGACCACTCCTCCTCCCTCTCCCTTTTTAATAATGCCTCGAAATGTATACTGGCCATTTTTAGTCTTCTTTTTACATTGGTTTCCTGATAGTAGGCATCACTATCACACTGAGATGTCCTTTGGGTCAGGAAAAATTCAGTTTTCTGAACCTCCAACTTGAATTCAACCTTATTCCTTCGTAAGCACGGTGCTAAGCAGTTTAGGATCCGCTGATACAACTGTAGCAATTTTCTCCAATTTGTTCCTGACAAAGGATTCTCTTGAAAATTGAGTTGGCTTCTTTTCTTTTGTTCGAAAATGCTGGTAAACACAATTAGCCTCATTAACCTCTCTTTCTGTTTCATAACTGAAAATTAGCCTCCAATCACTGATTTTCTGGAAAGCACAGTTGTAATTAGTCTTTAACTGACTGATAGAAAAAAAAATCTGCCTCTTCTTTAATTTCTCTGACATCTCAGTGCACATGAAAACATGCCTGAACTCTCCCACTGACATTGTGGACAGGAGTAAAAATAAATCAGGGATTTAAATCCAGGAGATCAAGCTGAGACATGAAAACCAATATTCCTGCCTTGAGAAATTAGACAAAAGGCATTTGTTGAAAAGGCAACAGTGAGAAGATAGACTGTCTATTCTCAGCATCATTTCTAAAATGGTCAAAGTATGTCACATGGATTGCTTGGACATGAACATACTTGTCCTCTGCGGGTTAAGCCAAATAATCATTTGTAAACATTGTATTTTTGAACGATGTATTTCAAATCAATATTGTGGAACTGCCTGTTCTGTGGGTGGGAGAAAAATCTTACTTCATAAGGCATCGTCTGTCTTTTTTTTTTTTTTTTTTTCAGGCTAGAACATCAAGACTGGAACTTCAGACCTTGAGTGTTAGGAGCTAGGATCATGATCTTGAGTAGAATGAAGAAACTGGCTTGCATCCCTCTTGTAGCTGAGAGCCTAAAGAAAGATTCAGTGTGGGAATTATAAATATATTCAATTCCTTTTCATTAGCACTGATATACTGAGAAAAGTGATCATAATTGAAGTACTTCAGCTATGTTTTGGGGTTTGACTTTAACAGCAGTGCATAACCTGGGAAGCAGGTCCATGCCAGAAATTCCTTTGGAGAAGTCCATTACTATGGAGTAGTCACTGAGAGAGTTTGTTTTGAGGTGGTTTCAAAGCAGTAATGTGTTCAGTGCCCAGAAATCTGTATGTGTGTGTGTGTGTGTGTGTGTGTGTGTGTGTGTGTGTGTGTGTGTGCGGTGTGTGTGTATGTGTGTGCGTGTGAGAGAGAGAGAGAGAAAGAGAAAGAGAGAGAGAGAGAGAGAGAGAGAGAGGATAAAATGAAAAGTGGTATTGGGAATGTTGCGATGGTGATGAGGGGTGTTCTATTTATAAATTAAACCCAAATGCAAACATGCTTGTAATCATGGTGCTTAAAGATTAATAATAAAAAATAAAGTAAATTAAAAAATTTAAATAAAAGTAGCCCTAAACCTCTTAAAATTAAACCATAATGACTCTGAATTATGCTTTTTTTTTTTTGCCATGTGGCAGTCTGAGTAGTAGGGAAGAGAGCTTTGTGAGGCAAATATTTTTTCTTTTATTGGCCTCAGTTTCCCCTTTGTTTCCTGGCACCCATATAGCTGTGGGACTCTTGTGTGGCTGCTAAGAAAGTGATCTTCTCCAACCTGTACAAACAAGTCTCAGATTCTTTCATATCTCCATAATTCTTTACATAAGTCCCCTTCACCTACTCCCCTTATCTCTTTGTTTTCTCAACTCCCACTCCAGGGCCTTCATTTCTGGGTTGTTTCTCTTTAGCCAACAATAATGCCCCTGGCACACTCCTGCTCAGACTCTGAACTATCACTCCACCCATGTCACCCCTGGCTAGAGGGCTGTGAGACGGAGATGAGCTGTCTGTCTCGGTGCCCAAAGTGCAAATGAGAAATCTTATTGAGCTGCCCTGTACCTCCTATTAAGACTCGTAATAGTGAAATAAAAATAGTCACTAAGTCAGGAAATAATCCAGGATAGTAAAGTAGCTTTTATTAGGCACCCAAGGCAGCTGAGGCAAATAAAGTAATAAGAGAGGAAATTAATGTTATTTTCTCCTCACTCATTGCCAAAAGTGGTGTGTGACACTTGAGTGGGCAGCAATATCTCTGAAACGTCATCCTTATTCTCCTTAACATTATTTATGCAAAAGACTCTGTGCACTAGCCAGGTAGGATATGGTCTTGTGGTTGAACAAGAGAACTGAATCTAATTATTCAGTGCTCTCTAAGAGAAGTGTCTGGGTTAAGTTTTTTTTTTTTTTCAAAGAATTCCCAGTAATGGAAGTTGGAGTGATAGTATAATGGGTAAGGTGCTTGCGTGCCACTGACCAGGGTTCAATCTCAGGGTTCAATCCCCAGCATCCTATACAGACTCCTAAAAGAATCAGGAAAGATTTCAGATTGTAGAGCCAAGAGTAACCTCTGAGCATGGCTGGGTATGACTCCAAAACAACAAACAAACAAACAATCAAACAAAATTCCCAGGAATGTGTGCTTGAGGACTCAGAGATTCCAAATTCACAGGCAAATTCTATTTGTGGGAATAATTTGTTTAACTCTTCCTCGCTTTCTTCTGCCTTCTCTGGCCACACAGTCTTACTTTCTCCATCTTGTGTTGTAGTCACTTCAATGAAGCATCA
The DNA here is from genome assembly GCA_004027635.1 of Crocidura indochinensis. Taxonomy (NCBI): domain Eukaryota; kingdom Metazoa; phylum Chordata; class Mammalia; order Eulipotyphla; family Soricidae; genus Crocidura; species Crocidura indochinensis. The sequence continues at coordinate 6,171 of PVKC010026936.1, forward strand.
TCTAAACTACAGAACCAACTTTACTTGATTGTTTTTACAACAATGGGGGTGAAGAGAGCTCCCCGTTCCATTAATATTAATTTCTTGTGTGTTTCTTTTAGGCATTTAAACAAAAAGTTCACCTAGCTTGCTGGCAATTGTGGGAAATGGAAGGTAGAAAGCAGAGGTAAAGCAAACAATCAATAGAAGGAAGTCAGCACTGTACTTTTTGGTTTTTTTTCTTCCATTTTCTAGAATGAGATTAGCTGTTTAGTAATAATTTATAGCCACCCACTTCCTCAAAGATTTTTTTTGGTCATCCAATATAGAGCAGCATCTTTGTGTACCTCCATGCTCTTATATTTAATTTTTTGGCAAAATAACAATAAGTGTATACTTGTTGGGTGGGGGGGCACACCCAAGGGCTCTGAGGGGTTCTTCTTGGCTCTGCACTCAGAAATCGCTCCTGGAAAGCTTGGGTACGATATGGGATGTCAGGGACCAAACCCAGATTGGTTGTGCCCTATGTGCTGTGCTATTGCTGTGGCCCCCATAGCTAAGTAGTTCTAATTTTTAGTGAAATAAAAGAAAAGAAAGATCTCAGGGGACCAGAATGATAGTACAGTATGTAGTACATTTGCTTTGCACGTAACCAGGTTTGATCCCCAGAATTTTATATGGTTCCTGAAAACCTGCCAGAACTAAGAGACAAGAATAGTTCCTAAAAACTGCTAGAGTCCCTTCCTCCAAAAACAAACAAGCAAAGCAAAAGTTCTCTATGAAAACTTCTGTATTCACCTTCTTCTGTTCTCTGTAGTCTCATTTAGTCATATTATCTTTATTTCAAGAAGTATTTGTGGGTCAGAGAGCTAGTACGGGAGCAAAGGTATTTTTGCCTTGTACACAACCAACTTTGAGTACTGAATAAGCGTTGCCAAATGTAATATAACCCCATTCTCCATTTCCCCTAATAAAGTATTTTCTTGCTTGTCCTGGTCAGATATATGTGTTAATGTAGAAGCAATTTTAAAAGTTAACACTCTCTTTTTATAAGGGGTAGGGTGGAACTTCTGCCAGCCTGGTGACTCTGGATCATAGATTATATCTATAGTGTAGATATGGGTTACACCTGTAATATAATACAATATGTACTGTATGTACAGTATGTACTGTAATCTATAGTCCCTACATCTCAGGGTCATTTGTCAGAATGTTCTTCTTTATTATTGGGCTCCTGATAGAAAGTGCCAACCCATTGCAAGTGTTGATATCTTGACAATACAGGAGGTAGGGCATTTGTACCCAAGGTTTGATCCCTGATATCCATATAGTCTCCTGAGCACCATAAAAATTGATGCCTGAGCATTGCTCAGGTGAACTAAAAACAAAGTTAAAAAAAATCTGATACTTTGGGGCCAGAGAATTAGTACTGAAATTAGGCATGCGTCTTGCATATTACAACATGGGTAAGATCCCTGGCACTGCATGGTACCATAAGCACCAATTAATATGGCTCTAAGGGTTCCCAGCACCAACAGAGTCACCTAGGGATTTCCCAGCACTATAGGACCAAGGCCACACCACATCCTCAGGTCCTATTAATGAGTTGCTGGCCTGATTGGCCAAGAATTACCAGGAGTGGCTCCAGGGCCCATATTCACCCTTGCATGGCTCACCCTCATTCTCTTAAACCCCAGCTAAAAAAGAAAAAAATCTAAATCCTTTTGCAATGTTGCCATTCTGTGAACAGCCTCAGATTATCTGTCTCCATGGGATATTTGGTCATGCTGTTCCTTTGGCCTAAATCCTCCCTATTTGTTCTGCTTCTCACATTCCTACACATTCTTTGTAGCTTTGTTGAAAAACTACTGTCTCATAAAGTTTTGATATCAGTTATCTAGGGTCACCAAAAAGCTGGGTGGAAAAAAAGCAGACATAATGGCGTAGAGCTGCAGACATTTATCTGGCCTTACAAATGCTCATGATTCTTAGGGCCTCAGCTTATTTTTCTATTATCTATAAATGGCTTTGTGATGGCCAAAAAGTCCATTGCTGTTGACTGAGCTTTCACATGTAAGGGGTTTGGGTAGCTATGGGTCACCTCTGATGGTCTTGGCTGGAGCAGCTGTGCTTTCCTCCCCACAATCTCTGATTCTGCAGCTATAAGTTTGAGCATGGTTTCACAGAGGTGACAGGGTTTGAAGAGATGGAAGACCCTTTAAAATTTAGACATATAACCTATGCACCATTACTTCTGGAGTTTTCTACTGGCCAATGTATGGTAAGGCACAATTCTTTTTTTTTTTAAGTCACAATTCTTAAAGAAATTGCAAAATCATTCATAGCAGGCATGAATGGAATTGTTGCAAATGCTCTACAACAACCTTTCACATTACCTGTTTGATTGAGGTTTATTTGACTGATTGATTGAGGTTTATTTGACTTAAAAATAGACAATTGAGAGTTAGGAGATTGAAAAATAAATCTCCACACTGACTTTTCTTTATTCTCTCAGTACAAAATTTACCAGGAGGGGAGGGTTGAATGATCCAGGTGGGCTTTTACATATCAAAGGGATAGGTTTTAAAGGAAAGAAGAAGATGGGGAAATGCCTTTGTTTAGGGTTAATAGCTGGGCATCATTTTACAATTTCAACCATTTTGTTCAAAACAAAAACATTTGAGAAAGGCGAAAAAGTTTTGTTCTACTGTTCTCTTTCAGGGGTGGGAACTCCAGATCAAAACTTATAAAAGTGGTTGTTATTTTGCATAGGCATAGTAAAAGTTGGCTGTAAAAATATCAAAGGTTAGATTGTATATATCATTCTCAAAATAATTAATTTTTTCCATATCTTTGTCCTATATGTATCACAAATATTTTTCTCTGAACTTCTCTGAATAAACATTAGAACATTTTTAGCACAAGAACATTTCTGCATATATATATATATATATATATATATATATATATACAGTTTGAAAATAAGTTTGCTAGACCATTCTTAGAATGAGCACTGTAATAAGAGTCTATAGTATCTAAGTTCCTTTTCCATCAACTTCTGTGGACAAAGACATTAGAACATTTTTGCAGACATAATTTGAGTATAAGTTGCTATAATATACACAGTCAAGCATCACGGCTATTGGGAAACATTCCCAATTCAATAGCTGAGAACCATTAAAAAAATCTAGCAACATTCTGCATTTTCCCCGAAAATGTGCAATCTAATATTAAGCCATGAGAGATGGATATATAATTATATGTTTGCAGTGGGACATAGAACATAAAAGCAGCTATTAAAATCTATACAGGTAGAACACAGTTTAACCAGCAATATAATGACTGATGCAAATAGGGTCAAGAGGTTCTGAAATTAGTTTCTTTCTCAGTTGGCTTTGGCTTTCCCCTGTCTTCTCTTCACCTTCTGTGGTACGCTGTTGGAGTCTCCTGAGATGGAAAGGCCTTCCGTACCTGGGCTGAAATCTGAATTTGGGGAGCCACTCATCTATGTGCTGTTGGTCACCCTCCAATAGGTTCTACCCCATCAGTGACCTTGACAAGTTGATGCAGGTTGGGAAATCAAGGTCCTCGCACAAAGCACTTTTGGTAGAAGAAAAGTGGTAGGCCTTGACCTCTGGCATGCTGCTCAGAGTCTTCAACTCTCTCCCCTTCACTGTCTGCTTCTTTCTGTCTTGTCTGAGGGGTGATGGGGCAATAGAAAGTTGTTCAGAATGGGGGCCATAGATGTTGATAGCCTGGTGATGGGCACTGCACACTCAATCCAGTTCAAGGAAGCTATGATGGTGATAATCCAACAGAGGGTCAAATAACTTGTTGGGGTCTTCTTGGGCTTATTTGAGCACGAGTTGTAAACTAAATCCCATGCTATAAAATCATCCTACATGACTTATTTCCAACCCCAGATGGATCTGAAACAGGTAGGTCAGCCATAAATTATTAATAAACCAAGCCAGTCAGAAAAATGTCTTCTTCTCCCTCTTGGTCTCTCTGAGCACAAAGCCAGACCGTCCTTTCTTTAGTCTCAGTACAAAATTCCCCAGGCAGATGAGGGTCCAGTGATCCAGGTAGGTTTTTCCATATCAAAGGGATAGGTTATAAAAGAAAGAGGAATATGGAAGAATCCCTTTGTTTTGGGTTAATAGCTTGGTGTTATTTTATAGAAGATATCTCAGGAGCAGAAAGCATCTGCTTTGCAAGTCTGAGGCCATGAGTTTGATGATTGGTTCTGCCCACATGTGACAGCACAGTCTCCATAGCTTTGCACTTTGGGACCCAAGTGCTATAGATTAAGTGATCTCCAGAGTGTGAAAGTAACAGAACTAAACTTGGCAATCCCTTCTACAATTAAAGATGTGTGAGCACTGCCACTAGGAATGCAAAACTGGAATTCCATGTGCATGTGAGTAATTACAACAACTCCTGCTGAGCACTACAACCATAATGTGTGTGAACACCATAAATAGATGAACATGACCACTGGCAAGCACATATGCAAGCAATGAGATTTGAGTGCTTAAGTTCTGATCAACGCATTATTAACAACAAAGGAAAGGGACAAAATAGAATATTATTTGACTTCAAATTTCATCTTCCTTTATGCCTTTCTTAAATTCTGAGGTCTTTGATTTTAAAATAAAATTTATTTGATCACTATCTTCATTCTTGGGAATCAAATTGCTCTATAACCCTTGACTTTGCCCCTCTTAAGTAGTAGATATATTTAATGATAGAAAGTGTTTACAACTAAAGCAAGATAGGAGACAGAATTACACAATATTTTAAATTTGAAATGACTTGAGTGCTTATTCAACCATCTTGTCTGGCAGTAATAGGTACATGGAAATATTAATTATTTATTAATTAATACTAGAGAAGTACCTCCCTGCTCCTTCTGTAGTCTATGTCTCTAGTAAAGTTGGGCCCACCCCAACCTCTCTCACCCTTACATGAAATCCCCTCTTTCAAAACATAGAACAGTCTTATCATCATTGCATGGTCCACTTAGCCTTCCTTCACTTATCCACCTTCCTATGCTGTGATTCAGTTATATGTTTTATTGTGGACAGAGGTATCAGCTCCACATTCCAAGTTGGGAAGGAAACTTTCTCTTGGCATGAAGTAGGTGCCTGACAACTGATTGTTGGATGCATGGATATAGAAGGTTTCTTCTACCTGCCTCCTATCTTTGTGTCTTGCCCCCAAAGAAGCCTTTCTTGAAGAACTCTTTTATGCTATTTGCAGGAAATTCTGGATCCTGGTATCTTTCTTGTTCTTCCTTCCTGGAGTAGAACTACAAAGGGGCCAGTCTACTACACATCCTCTGAGCACTTCGAAATCTATATAAACATGGAATCCAGTGTTTTGGCTAGAGCTGGACTTAGGAAGACAAAACCAACCCCATGGGTGTAAACATTGCTCTGAAGAGAAAATTAAGGCTGGTTCAGCACTACTCAAAGTCATTATCCTGAGCTCACTCCTCTCAAAAGACTGGAATTCAATAGTTCATGCTTTTAAAGAAATTGTTCTCACCGTTACTTTTCCTGTCACCTTTTGATATGACGATTAGGCTTATAGAACTTGGTGTTAAAGTAAGTCTTTTATAATCAAAATATACCTTCATTGTTCTTCTGGTTTTGGTTTAATTCCTCAGTCATTCATACAGAAGAGTCTTCTTTTTCTTTCACTTATAGCACATTTTTTAAAGAAACCCATATTTAATCTATCACATCGTGCTATGTATTGTGAGTTAGAGGTTAGCATGTTCTTAACCTCAGTGTATCCTCCAATGTATCTTTTAGATTCTCCCTGATTCACTGATTTTGAATCAGTTCCTATAATGGCTAATTTTATGTGCCAACTGATTGAAGCACAGGGTATCGGGGATTCAGCTAAAGATTTATGAAAATGTCTAGGCATCTGAGGATGTGTATAAGCATCCAGATGAGATTAAATTAAATTTAAATATGTAGATTCTGATAAAGCAAATGTCCCTATTCTATGTGAGTTGAATCATTCAGTTTGGGGTGAGAGGTATAAATAAAACAAAAAAAAAGACAAAAAAGAATCTTGTCTTTCTCCATCCCTCCCTTTCTTCTCTCTCTTTTTTCTCCTATTCTGTTGAATTAAACTGAAGACCTCAGCCTAAAAATTACAGCACTAGGATTCCTGGCTCTGGCGTCTTTGTGCTCAGGGTGGCATGACACCAGAGATTTTTTAGTCTCCAGCTCACAGATAGCTGATTGTGGGACTTACCAGTCTACATGCTTTTATGAGCCCATTTCTTAATAACAAATATCTTTTTTTATAGATTTGATTGGTTCTCTTTCTCTCTGGAGATTGGTTTGTCTCTCTGATTAATATAGTCCTTTATTATGGTTTAACTCTGGTATTGTGGCATCAGGACAACCTGTCATCTGGTCTCTTCAACCCATATCTTCTCATGTCTCCATCAACAGAAGTAATTAAATTAAAACCCATGCCTATCTTCCTACCCATGTCATGGTCTTCTATTTTTCATGACTTAAATAATCTGTCTTGAACTGGAGTCTTATCAAAACTTAGTCTTTTATATCCAAACATAATAGTTTCCATGTTGCCTTTTTACTTTGTTTTGATTTTTCATTCTGTTTTTTTTTTTTTTTTTTTTTTTTTTTTTTTTTTTTTGGAGGGGGGAGCTGGGGCTACACCCAGAAGTTCTTCAGGCTGTGCATGCAGGTAGCACTCTGACAGTAGAGGACAATGTGAAAGGTTGAACATCAAATGCAGATCAGCCTCATTCAAGGCAAGCACCCTACCCACTGTACTATTGCTCCAACCCTCTACAACAGATCAAGCAAACATTTTATCATCTCAAAATTATCTGAACTTTTTTGTTTTGTTTTGTTTTTTTGGGTCACACCCGGCAGTGCTCAGGGGATACTCCTGGCTCCATGCTCAGAAATTGCTCCTGACAGGCACAGGGGACCATATGGGGCACCGGGATTCGAACCGATGCCCTTTTGCATGAAAGGCAAACGCCTTACCTCCATGCTATCTCCCGGGCCCCAAATTATCTGAATTTTATATGAAATTTTACAAGGTTCTCTTTCAAGACTAGTTAAAAATGTTGAGACTTTTGATTTTGAGTAATTTATTACCTGCTAAAATACTGGTAGAAATTTGTCTAGTTAACATTTATTTAAAGGGGAACATAAAATAATCCTGTTCATAAAGAGTCATTTATTCATATCATGTCCAAGGGATTTTTCTCTAATAGTACACTTTTCTCCATTCCTTTCATTCACCTTTACAGTTTGAAAGAGATCTTCATTCTCTAGGTTAGGATATATCTCAGTGGTTGAGTACTTGCTTCACATGTGCGAAGCTCTAGATTTAATTCCAAGTACCACCAAAATAAGATGTCTTGCTCAGGTAGCTAAATCAGCATTTACTGAGCGGCTGCTAGGTGACCATGCATGTACTAGGTATTGAAGTTCGGGAACCAACATCCTTAAATTGGACAGGCTATTGTGGACTACCTTTCAGCCCCAATTAGGGCTACTAGGTAAACACTTCCCTCTATTTTTCTCTCCCTCTAATTTGAAACTAATATCTGAGTACTGGATTTTGATTTAGTAATTATACAGGCTTCTTTCTTGTTCTTAGAGATGAATTAAAAGGAGAGAACTTTTTTTTTCTCTGCCACTTTGAACACGAAGTTCTTGTTCCTGACTGGATGCTTCCTTATATTTCAGGAACACAATCTTGGTATCAGTAGCTATGCATGCTCCCGATTCTTTTTGCCTATGCTTTCTTCCACCTGATATTAATATTTCTGCATCTCAATTGTCAGCCTTTCATATAAACTCTCAGACACAGAAATTTCTTCCATTTCCCAAAATCTCTTTTTCTAACACTAGTAAAGAGTAAAGCTAGAAATTCCTTCCATTTCCCAAAATCTCTTTTTCTAACACTAGTAAAGAGCCAAGCTCTCTCTCTGAGATCCTACTGATCTGCTTCTTAAAAGTATGAAGGATTTTAATTTTACTCCTTTAACATTTACATGTTTTTTATTATTGCTATTGAGACCAATGTGAATTACAAATCTTTCACAGTTGTATTTCAGGTACAGTGACAGTGAATTAGGGCCATGTCAACCACCAGTATTGACCTCTCTCTGCCATAGTTCCCAGCATGCATTCCATACCTTCACCCTTACTTAGTCCCCTGCACTGCTAGTGTAACAGGTCCCTTTTGTGTATAGCTTGTTAGAGTTTGGGACTCTTGATTCTATTGTCATTGACTTTGGGTTGGGTATTTAGGTTTGACCATTTTTATTTCCACTCATTAGCATTTACATGTTTTGTTTTTGTAATTATCTTATCTTTCCTGGATTCTTTTTGTTGGTTTTTTATATTCCAGAAAGAAGTTTTGACTTCTTAGCTGTACTCAGGGCTTATTTTTGGTCTGTACTCCAGGATCACACCTGGTGATATGTAGGACCGTATATGGCACCAGAATCAAAGCAGAGTCTGTCACATACAAGGCAAGTGCCCTATCTACTCTATATTATTTCTCCAGTCTATCTTCTTCTATTTTTAGAGATCCTCTAACCTCAAGCTCTGCTCTAGTCTTTCTCATTAGGGTTCTACTGTAGGACTTCTGCCACAGCATACATGAACACTTATGCTCTTGCCCACTTCTCTATCTCTTTCTGTTTCTCTCACTCACTCTCTCACATCCCCATCCCATAAAGTATTCACAAAAATCCAATTCAATATTTGTTTTATTGTGGGACCACACCAGCTATACTTGGGGCTACTCCTGCTAGTACTAAGGGAATAGTGTGGTGCTGAACTGAACCCAGCCTCCATCATGCAAAGCATGTGTTCTATCCCTTTCAGCATTTCCCTGACCCCCTACTATTTTTCATTGAGGTATAATTGACATATAGCATATTGGTTTCAGAAGATTGATATTTTTGTGTAGTAATCACTTCAATAAATGTAATTAACATTTACTTCATGCATAGTTATATTTTTTTCTTGTGATAAAGACTTGAAAGATCTATTCACTTAAAAAATTTCAAATAGACAGTGCTATACTATTAACCAAGTCCTAAGTCACATAATTTAACATTACATTCCTCCATGACTATTTTACATCTTTTGACCTCTTTAACCCATTTTTTTTTGTTTTTTTGGGCCACACTTGCTAATGCTCAGGGGTTACTCCTGGCTAATGAGCTCAGAAATTGCTCCTGGCTTGGGGGACCATATAAGACACTTGGGGGTCAAACCGTAGTCTGGCTAGGTTAGAGGATGCAAGGTAAACACCCTACCGCTTGCTCCACCACTTTGGTCCCTCTTTAACCCATTTTGGTCCCCACCCTACTCACACTTCTCTGGCAGCTTTTGTTTTTTCCTATTTTATGTGAACTTGTTGTTTGTTTTAGAATCATCTTTTTTGTCTTTCCTGTTTTCCCCAAATTACTCTTGTAAAATTTAAAAAAATATTTTTTCCAGAAACTTGAAAGTCTTTTTTCTATCCCACCCCTTTAACCTGTCCCTATCATTGTCTTTCTCCCTCCCTCCCTTCCTCCCTCCCTCCCTCCCTGTCTCCCTTGTTCCCTCCCTCCTTCCTTCCTTCCTTCCTTCCTTCCCTCCCTCCCTCCTTCCTTCCTTTGTTCCTTTGTTCTTTCCTTCCTTCTTTCCTTCCTTCCTTCCCTCCCTCCCTCCCTCCTTCCCTCCTTCCTTCCTTCCTTCCTTCCTTCCTTC
>PVKC010026937.1:0-15856 GCA_004027635.1 Crocidura indochinensis
CTTCCTTCCTTCCTTCCTTTCTTTCTTTCTTTTCTTTCTTTCTCTTTCCTTCTCTCTTTGATTTTTGGGGCACACCTGGTGATACTCAGAGGTTACTCCTGATCATTTATTTATTTATTTATTTATTATTATTTTTTTTTTGGTTTTTGGGCCACACCCAATGACGCTCAGGGGATACTCCTGACGATTCTCTCAGAAGTCGCTCCTGGCAGGCACAGGGGACCATATGGGGTACCGGGGGATTGAACTGCGGTCTGTCCTAGGTTAGCGCAGTCATCTTATCTACAGCACCACTGCCCGGCCCCATACTCCTGATCATTTATTAATAACTACATTTAAATTGCACTACGAACCTACACTGTTCATGAAGTCCTGATTATCCTTATCTCAGCGTTAATAATTTAAGAACATATCACTTGATGAGGCATAGTTATAATAAGAGGTATGACATTTGGCTTGTATAAGTCTACCCATGTTCGATTCCTCCTGTGCCAGGAAATGCTTGGATCCCATTTCACTGGTAATAAACTCTGTTGTGTGACTTGCTTTTTTATGTCTCTTAAAATTTGAATTGATGGATGGTTTGAACCCTGACAATTGAAGCATAGATTCAGTGGTAGTAAATAGCTAGGAAGATTTCATGCAGGTATCTTGCATGCACAATACCAAACAGTGGTTTTTAGGAAAAAAAAAAAAACAGATAATTCAGTTCTAGGAAAAGACTGTTGTACACTAAATTGAGGTTAAATTCCTTCCTGGTCTCATTCACTGAGGCATACTTCCCATATATCTGAAAAAATATTTATGAATAGAGTTTCTGCCCTCTTATTCTTTCAACATTTGTAACCACCTCTGTCCAGTTACATTTTCTGTTTTCTAAATTCAGTTCTTCATGTCTTTGGGCCAATGTATATTTATCTTTAAATGTATATTTATCTTTAAAAATATCAGTTGAGGGGCCTGGGCGATAGCATAGAGGTAAGGCATTTGCCTTTCATGCAAAAGGTCATCGGTTCGAATCCCGGTGCCCCATATGGTCCCCCGTGCCTGCCAGGAGCAATTACTGAGCATGGAGCCAGGAGTAACCCCTGAGCACTGCCGGGTATGACCCCCCCAAAAAAAATCAGTTGAATTTTTAATTTGTGGCAAGGAATAATAACCTAAAAAAAGGATTTGTGGGGGCCGGAGCGACAACATAGTGGTAGTAGTTTGCCTTGCACGTTGCTGACCTAGGATGAGGTTTGATCCCCAGAATCCCATATGATCCCAGCTTGCCAGGAATTATTTCTGAGCACAGAGCCAAGAGTTACTCCTTGAGTGCCACAGGGGTGTTGCAAAAAACAAACAAACAAGCAAAAACAGAAGAAGAAAAAAGGAATTTGTACACACACACACACTCATAGAGGCCTGCCTTATTCTTATAACTCATCATATTGATGTGTTCTTGTTTATTTTTGTTTCTTTAACAAAGTGTGTTATCTTTCCTTTTTTTCTTTTTTTTTCTTTCTGATTTTTGGACCACACCTGGTGATGCTCAGGGGTTACTCCAGGATATGAGCTCAGAAATCACTCCTGGCTTGGGGGACCATATGGGATGCCAGGGCGGTCCATCCTAGGCTATCGAGGCAAGATGCCTTACCATTTTCGCCACTGCTGTGGCCCCTAAAGTGTGTTTTCTTAACTCATGAAGAAATCTTCTAGTTCCCTTTAGCAAGTCTACAAACATACTTGAGCCTATATTTATCTTCTATTATGACTAGAAATAAGTTCTTACTCCTACACAATCTTCTTGTCTTCCTCTGCTATCTTCTTGGTATTCTATCTTGTTTAATTAGACTTTCCCTTTTTACTAGGTTAGCCAATAAGTATACTTCCACATTTTAAAGTATACACAAAGCCCCCAATATACCACTGAATCTCCACACACTCAAGCCTAACAATGATTGTCATTTATAATCAAATTAAGAAACTTCTTGTGCTTTGAATTTTTATTGTTAATCTGGCCTCATAAACTCAATTTATGTCACTCTAGTTAGAGAAATCCTAAAATGAACAGAATGGAGTCCACTTAAGTTTTGTTTTTATATGTTTCTTTAAATCAATTAGAGGTTGATGAACATCCAGCTAATAAATATTCTGAAGCTATCAGAGAAAGTTTGTAATACCTTCAAGCTAAAAAATCTACTTTTATGTCTTTAAGACCAATGATTATGGAAAAAACAAAAGTCAGGTAGAGCCTTGTAGTCAGAACATTTAGAAATAGTCACAGGCATGCACTAGTACCTAAGACTTATTTAATGTTTTTTTTTGTTTGTTTGTTTTGTTTTGCTTTGTTTTGGGTCAACTAGATGATGCTCAGGGGTTACTCCTGGCTATGTGCTCAGAGATTGCTCCTAGCTTGGGGGACCATATGGGATGCCAAGGATTGAACCAATGTCCGTCCTGGGTCAGTCACTTGCAAGGCAAGCACCCTACCACTGTCCTATTGCTTTGGTCCCTCTACTGGGTGTTTAGTCAGAAAACAGAACAAATGAAAACCAGTAAACCCTTTCAGCAACTGTTAGAACCACTAGACTGAGATTGATCAGAACTGTTTTCTCCAACCTGGCCATACAGGTTAAAGTTGTCAACATTCAGCCAAAAATCAAATAAAAATGCATGTAAATATTATGTATATATGTGTGTGTTTGTGTACGTACCCTACATATATGTGCTTGTGCATGCACATGTCCTTGTGAAGATAAGACTATGACATGTGTACACACAAATACCCATGCACACATACAAGCAGCACTTGTGTACATATGTGTATGTAAATATGCATGATTTCACCATATGTGTGCACACATATAGTTGTGTGCATGTTTACATGTGTATATGCATATATACATACATATATGTATATAGCCTCAAAATGTAGAATGATATTCTAGTTGTACTCGCTGGGTAGGATCATATGTGAAAGTTTATTTTCTTCTTAGCATGACCTCTTTTATTTGTTGCCATTTTGTTTTTTGCCAAGTTTTAGCAAGTGTGATTGTATCTGATTCTTTAATTACTCTTGTCACTGTTTTAATATCATTATTTTTGGAAGGGCTAGATTCTAAGGAAATGTTTAGGCTTAGGGCCAATTGAGAACACAATTGCTTGAACTGCAAATTTTGCAGTGTATCCCTATGCCTCATAGAAATGCCTGTTTGAAAGTAGTCCTTCTACCTATAGATCATGGCACTTCTGCTATTTCTTTCACAGATCGCCAAGAAGCTTGTTTTTAATGTTAAGTTTTCTGAATGCACAGAAAATCATAACAGAAAATCATTAGTTCTATAGATAGCATCTCAATTCCTATTTTTTAGCAATCCCAGTTATGTCAAGAATTACATGAGTCTATTAAAATTATAACAAGCTATAAATAAATGGCATAGCAATGACAGTTATTCTTGGACTAAGCTGATAGAGATAAAGAAGTAAGAAGAGAAGTAGATGTGCAGAAATCTATATTCAATTCTTACCCTAGAATTTGGTGTAATTATTCTTTGAACTATACAACCTTTAATATATTCAGCAGAGATTTAGAGCATGGAACAAGAAAAATTCTTAATGCATAATATGATAAAATGTTAGCTTTCTGATGCAGGCTATATATAATTAATTCATACCAAGAAGATACTGTTTTTACAATTCAAAATCAGTGAACAAATATCAATAATTACATAGAAAAAAATGAACTTATTTTATTATACAAAAATAAAAAATGCTCAAGATGTTTTTGCCATTTGTATCACATAATCTTTTATTTAGAGTCATTTATGAGGATTTAGCTCTTTATTTTTAATTTTATTGAATTACCATTGCATTATATAAAAGGTTGTATAGTTCAAAGAATATGATGACCTTTCATGCAAAAGGTCATCGGTTGGAATCCCGGTGCCCCATATGGTCCCCCATGCCTGCCAGGAGCAATTTCTGAGTATGGAGCCAGGAGTGACCCCTGAGCACTGCCGGGTGTGACCCAAAAACAAAAAACAAAACAAAAAAAAAAAAAAAAAAGAAAAGCTTCTTGGCGATCTGTGAAAATTTCAATAGCAGAAGTGCCATGATCTATAGGTAGAAGGACTACTTTCAAACAGGCATTTCTATGAGGTATAGGGATACACTGCAAAATTTACAGTTCAAGCAATTGTGTTCTTAATTGGCCCTTAGCCTAAACATTTCCTTAGAATATAGCTCTTCCAAAAATAATGACATTAAAACAGTGACAAGAGTAATTAAAGAATCAGATAGAATCACACTTGCTAAAACTTGACAAAAAACATAATGATAACAAATAAAAGAGGTCATGCTAAGAAGAAAATAGACTTTCACATATGATCCTACCCAGCGAGTACATTGCATGTTTGTATAGATTTCAGGGATTTATTATTATCAATGTATATATATATATATATATATAATGTTTACTGCTAAAATCTAACTGCATTCATCACCATGTCCTTTAAAATTCCACTTATTTAATAATGAAGACTGACTATAGTCAGATATTCAGTTTCATAAATATTAAGAAATAAATCACAGGGTTCTCAAAGGAAAATATTCTAATACTTTAATGTATTTTGAGAACATGTTGAGATGAAAGACAGGAGCTACATTACTATCCACATAAATAAAGAAAACCGGCGGATAGTTTGTATCTTCCCAATTATAGTTTCACTAATATATTTTCAGTGAACTTATTAACAAGGTCGCCTGAAAAGCACCTTTAAATAATAAGCAAAACAGAGACCATAAAGGAGCATTAGTGATTACAATATATATTTCTTGCCCTGAATTATAGTTATTATACTATTAAGGTTTAAGTGTTTATATATATATATTAGTGTACCTTTGCTACTTTTTGTTTACAACAATTATTTCATAATAATAAGGAAAACAAGAATACAAAATTACATTTATTATAATCAGCACTACTTATAAAGAGAAACAGAAATATTAAGCATAAAAAAAGATCAGAATGAAAATAACTTCCCAACCTGCCTCCAAAGAGAAACCATGACTAGCTTTTCATTGTGGAAATGCTGGTAAAAATTGTTTTCCATTTCTTAAAAAAATGTATTTTAAAAATTTCTACTTTATACATCCTTCTTTACTAATATAAGTAGATTGAACTAAAAAAAAAAACACCACAGAATTCATTAGTTAAAAGGTTTAGAATAATGCATTGGAAGCATATGGTTACAAGTACTTGCACAGAAACTATTTATAAATAGTTTTATAAATTTATAAATTTATAAATAGCAGGAGAGGTGCAGCATTGCTGTAAACATAGTAACTCTGCTCAGGGATTTCTGAGTACACTGAGCTTGAGGAGGTAAGAAATACAAAAAGGTGTGAGACCTGCTTAACACCACAACAGAAAATAAAGATGTACAAGTTTCGTGGCTAATAAATGCAACCCCTAATAAGCATATGTATGAGTACTGCAGCAACAACATGGTGAATATGACAACTAGAATGTATTTACCTCACCCCAAAATTGAAGCTTTTAGGTAGCATGTGTGCAATCATTATAACTAGGATGAGCACTGTACCTACCTGTGCAACTATGTCAACCTGACTTTCAGTTCCTGGCAAACACTAGCACTGAATTTATATCCTGCAAAGCCAGATCTGTATGACACTCATCATAACAACATCTACAATAATGGAGGGGAGGGGTAAAGAAAATAGAATTCAAACAAAATTTGTGCTCAGATAAAAATAGAAATAAAGAGTATGCGCATATAAAAATGTTGACTTCTGTTCATAGCAGTTTTATTTATAATAGCTGCAAATTGGAGACAGATTGATGTAATCTATGAATGCATGGTTAAATAAATAATGTCTTATTCATACAGGGAAATACTCTTCTATAAAAAGTAACAATCTGGGACTGGAGCGATAGCACAGTGGTAGAGTGTTCGCCTTGCACGCAGCCTACCTGGGTTCAATACCTGGCATTCCATCTGGTCCCCTGAGCCTGCCAGGAGTGACTTCTGCATGTAGAGTCAGGAGCAACCCCTGAGTGACTCCATCTGTGCCCACTCAAACAACCAACCAAACAAGAACAAGTAACAAGCTATTACTACATATTGCTTTGTTATTATTATTATTAATATAAAATATACTGTCAAAAATGTTACAAGTCTTTGTTTCCATTTAAATAAATATATTAAAATAACAAAGTTATTTGAAATTGCGAATACGTTGGTGCTACTGTGTGAGGCTAGTATTTATAGTAGGGAAGAGAGTAAATATTATGAAAAAAAGAAGAGATCTTTGTGGTTATGAATCAAGACACATTTTGATTTGGCATTAGTCTCTGGACTCTACATCGGGGAGAGCACATGGTGTCAATTTTCTGAATTTGACCTTGATCTATAAGTAAAAATTAGGAGAAAGGTTAAAAATAAAATAACATGCTTATATTAAAACTTACATTAAAATTTTGTTTTGTATAGTTTTTAAAAATAACCTTTTATTCTCGTTTAATGGTAGGTGATACATCTGGAATGTATAAGAACCTTATTCCATTGCCTACCAATACATGGTCTCTGCAGAAGCAACAATAACATTGGCAATGGTAAAAGTATGAAAAGCAGCAATAGAAACAAAGTTTTTCTCCCGATAATTTAAGGTGACTATAGTTCTTATTTCTTTGCTAACAAAGGGACTCATTATTTTTAAATTTACCTACCTACAAACATGTTTGTTATCATGGTGCTTAAATGAAGATACTACTTAAGAAAATAAAACCAAGACTAAACATAGTCACAAAAAATGGGGTAGTAATAATATTTTACATTTGTGTAAAATATTGCCTTTCTTTCTTACATCTGACTAATTCTAAAATCCATCATAGTATTATCAAACTGGAATGTAGTAACATAGTGAAGATTAAAATTTGTTGAAACTGCATTAAGACAAATAAATTTTCGAAATGCAAGACTGGCAAATAATAAACTGAGTTGATGATTTCAAGAAGTTTACAATGAAGTGAATAAATGGAAAATAAAAGACAAAACTGAAGCAAAATGAACAATATAGAAATACTGATACCATCTCCAAAGCAAATTGTATACTGAAATTACTAACAACATTGGAGTCTACTTTTGCGAGGTTTGGTTAGATATGAAAAGCCCTTTTTAGGAGATATTTAAGCCAACATTTACAGTACATAGTTAGCAGCACCTAAACTAGAAGGTCTCTAGGATGGCATAAAGCATTCAGACTTTTGGGGCTAGAGATATAGCATAGGTGCTTGCCTTGCACATGGCATACCCAATTTCAATCCCCAGTATCCCATCTTGAGCACCACCAGAAGTAATTCTGAGTGCAAAACCAGGAGTAATTCCTGAACATCTTTGGGTATGTCCTCAAAATTGATGATAAATAAATTAAAAATAATTTTGATTTCCTAGTTAAGGCCACAGGTAGGAAAACATGTTTATTTGACATATTTTAACAGGATTTGTTCAATCCCCCATTCTCATCTGAAAGAATTCATCCCACAAAAGGAACTTGAGGTGAATTGCATTAATTCAATTTGTGAAATGTCATAACCAATTTTTGTTATATATGTAAAAATAGTGAATGGACAACAAATTTACAATAGAAAATATATTTCACTTCAAAACTGAAACTTTAAATATTGAAATAGTCTTCTTAAAGAATTGTTGTTACTTTATTTTGCTTTTGGTTTAGGGGTCACATCTGGCTACTATTAAGAATTACTGTTAGTCCTGTTACTACGCTCAGAAATTACTCCTGACAAAGATGTCAAGAATTCAGTCTGGGTCAGATGCCTGCAAAGTAAATGTCCTACCTGCACATGCTATTGCTTTGGCCCTTTAACTTCTTTTCTTATTTAAATGTGTTGTCTATCTAAATTTTTTTTTTGAGTGTATGTATCTTCAAGTGAAATAGCTTCCTCCATGTTTTGATATTGAGCTTCAAATATCTCTAGTTATAGAAACATACTACTAGCTGTATGCTTCTATTGTATTTTATAGTGTATTATTCTAAATGTTTAAATCATTTTCAGGGTAATTATTTTAAAATTAACACAAAATTCAATATTAGTAGACTATTTTTGTATGTTACACTGTCAGAGAAGTTATTTACTAGCTCAGCTAGTTTCTTTCAACTGTCTGTCTTCAATTAGCATGAGTGGCTACTTTTGAGTTTCCTTGTCCAAGTTCAAAAATCTAGATTTGATGATAAATTACTGGACTCCAAAACACAGCTCACTCAGCTTCCAACTAAAAGTGATGAGAATTTTTCAGGCTTAGATCTAATGAGAACATTTGAAAATTATAGTAGTCATTCTTCTTGTTGCTAGTGGTTATTTTCTCAGTTTTACAGGAAATCTTAGTGAGAAATATAAGCCTATAATTCAACCCTATAACACTTAGAGGTACATAAGCTGATTAAAATTCCATAAGCCTCAAGTAAGTTATATGTCTACCTGGAGTAATAACTTAGTAACTTTCAATAATTGAAACAATTATGAGTCTTGTTATCTCTATAGGCTTATGTAAAGCAAGTATATGGATATATCCTAGTTATATTTTATTTAAAATGTCTGCCTCTTGATAACCATTTCTGTGTCACATCTCTGAACTGTCATATTCAAAAATATCTAATAAAATGAGCCATAGAAAAGGAGAGTATACTCTTGAACTCAAGGATGATTTAAAATATATTGACTACATGGGAAACCTGTAGTGTAAAAATTCTTTTATTGATTTAATATCAGCATAAAAAAGCATGCATCACAGAAAATGGATGTCAGAATATTTCTTACAGGTTTTAGACTTGTGTTAGACTATTTTAAAGAAAGATAAAGACTAATTTTATAACAGGTACTATCAAGAAATAGGGGCAATTTGGGAATTTAGTAACTTATTTATGTCAAGAAAGTGAAGGACTTCCAAGACACAAGAATATCTTTGGTAAAGGCAGCAATTATTAAGAAGAAATGATGGTTGGTCTTGTCTAACTCGGATATAGCCTTGGGTATGACCTTTTAAAAGTACTATGTTCTGAGTTCTGAGCAATTGAACAAAGAGTAGAGTGCTTTTCTCGCATGCAGCTGATGTTTATTTTATATTTGGCATCCCATTAGGTCCTCCAAGTCTGCCAGCAGTGATCTTTGAGCATAGATCCAGAAGTAAGCTAAAGCACTCCTGAATAAAGCACACAGAACAAAAAGAAAACTGTGACTTTGTCTTTATAGAGAAAGACATCTCTTTGTTAAAATTCAACAAATCTCTGATCAGACTCAGTTACAACAAAACATACAGGTCTATAATACAAATACTTGTTTCTTTTTTACATTATTAGTTGTAAAATTGAATTATTGGTGGTGGCCAAGATCTTCAAGATATAGTATACAGAAAAAATTATGACTGTGTTTCTTAACATTTTCCACAACTTAAAAAATTTAGTCTATTTCCTTTCATAGTTTTAGAATTAATCAATTTTATATTTATATATATTAGTAAATTAGAATTTTAGATAATACTATAATTCAGAAATATAATAGATGCTTGAATCTTTTTTATATTCATTAGCTAGCTCTGCATGTTAAAAAAATAAAGAAGTAAAGTATAATATAAATGCCTTGAGTAACCAATATTCAAGACATTATTTGTAATAGACTTGTCTGAGTGTTCTCAAACCTCATATTAAAAGTGTTCTCAGACTTCACATTTCCAAACATTCATAATAATTTTATTAGGCTTACCTAACTTTGTAGCAATTTGCAAAATATTATAACATGAAAATTTGAAACATCCCAAAAGATCAGAAAATGCATGACAATAGGAATTATTATAGACTCATGATTAATGTCTCAAATCAGATTTGCATTACTTTCAGATAAGAAATTCTAATGTTATATATGAAATAATTTTACTAAAATGATACTTAGGCTACAATAGAGTTTTGACTATGCGTCCATTGGTGAGCTTTCCCCTTGTGAATGAACCTTGCTCAAGTCTGGAGGAAAGCCCAGATCTCTGAGTCACTCACCTCTAGAAAGGTAAACCACCATCTCTAGAAAGCTAACCCCCCAGGGCTTTGTTCTCCTCAGAACTTATGGCTACATCAATTGCAGAACTACAACTACTCAACATTTTTGTAAGCCTATCTGTCTTTAAGGTCAGCTAGAAACAAAATTTTAAAAATATACAACCACTTTTCAGATTCAGATCGATTTTGTTCTGAGATGCCCCCAGCACAATGGAACTAAATACATTTTGATGTCAACCCAATTATTAGAGACTTCTGCAGATACTTATGAGTGGGAGCAGACTGTTAAAAGGACCTACATGCTTCATTAACATGTTAGTTTAAATTTAATTTTTTGCATATTATTATTATTATTATTATTATTATTATTATTTTGGTTTGGGGGCCACATCCAGTGACATTCAGGGATTACTCCTGGGTATGCACTCAGAAATTGTTCTTGGCATGGGGGACCATATGGGATGTTGGGGGTTTAACCCAGGTCCATCCAGGGTCAGCTGTGTGCAAAGTAAACAAACACCCCACCACTGCATTATCACTCCAGCCCCTAAATTTAATATTTAATTTAGGATCATATCTTTTGAATCAATTCTGGCAATAGGATTATGTTAATCTTACATGTGTGAAGAATGATGTTTCTAACAATTTTTTGCAACTCTTTGCATATTAGTGTGTTTTACTTTTGTTCTTGTGGGAGTCAGGTCTTAGATCTTATTATCAATTTACTTCAAAGAGTTATTCTAAACAGTAATGAAATGTATAAAAATTATTCACATCAGTGCAAAGTAAATTATCAAATGTATTGGACGATTTGTTTCAGCCCAATGTTTCTAGTAGATACATGATAGATGTCTGTTATATCAATATAGCTCTCTCCTTTGATAAAAATAATCAACACATTGTTATATAGGTTTTTATAACTTTCATGATAAACAGAGAAATTTTTAGGTCCAAGAGAGCTTGCTATAAATGCAGAATCTCAGATATTCAGTAAAAACACATCAGAATCTCTAAATTTCCTCAGTGATTCACTTTCATACTTAAGAAGCAGGATCCTAAAATTTGTGTTTTCCGTGTTTTATAAAATGTTCTTTGTTTTATGTTTTTTGAGTTTTTACCTTGATATTGAAGTTGTTTTTATTCTTTTAAGTAACAACATTGTCTTTTTGGAAATATTTAGTCTATTGAGTTGAAGATATTTCTAATAACTTGCTTATTTCTTCAGAAATGAAATTATGGACCAGAGTGATAGTACAGTGTATAGGGCATATGCTTTGCAAGCAGTCCACCTGAATTCCTTCCCCAGAATGTCATAATTCTCTGAGCAAGTTAGGAGTAATTTCTGAGTTCAGAACGAAAAGTAACTCCTGAGTGTTACCAGGTATGCCCCCCCAAAGAGAAAAATAATATAAATTAGATAATGTGTATGAGAGACCATTGTCTTTTTGTTTCTTGTCTTCATTAATAGGGTTATATTCTTTCATTTCTTTTTAATCTTTTTAGTCATTGCAAGACTGTTAAATTATTTGTTAATGTAGATATTGTAAAATAAATGTATCTTTGGTGTCTGGGAATTACTTTAAACAAGTATAATCCTGATAAATATTAAGTATGAAATGCTTTAATATTCAAGAAAATATCAAATATTATAATCCTTATATCTCATGAATATATATATATTTATAATTTGGTATAGTCATGTCAAAATTTTTCTTTTTGTTTTCTCATATTTCTTTAGTATAATGTTGAAAACTTCTCTGGGCTTTCTAATAAAATACTATATCAAAAAAAGTAATTACACCACATGAAATTTTGTGATAAACTAATGAAATCAACAAAGCACAATGCCCTTATTCAAACTACCCTATCCTTTGAACTTCATAGCTTAGACTAATACAGTTCATGCTTTCCTGCTCTTCCTTGATATTGGGATTCTCTCATCCCTAACAATCAGCAAGTTATCCATACTTTCTTCGCTCTGCCCTGATTATTTGCATAATTTTTAGTCCCATGGCTAATCTAGCAATGCCTCTACTTCTTCCCCAACCCCATTGAACATATTTTTTTCTTTTTCCACTAATTGTAAAGGTTGGTAGCTCTCTGAAAAACGAGGTTACAAATGTTTCATATAATCCAGACAAAGGCCATTGATATGTTAAAACCATTTCATGTGATAAGGAGAATACAAACCATAAGAACTAGTTACCTTAGAGTAGGGAATGGCTGGGTTAAATACTTTATATTACTACCTGAAAAATACTCAATAACAAACTGAGATCTAGGAGATAACTCAATTATATTTTTCACCAAATTTGGTGAAAATTTAATACATCAGACAGCAATAATTTAATATTTGGCTATTATGGGTAAAATTTTATATTTGTTTATTATATTTTTCTTAGAAAAATAATCCTCATATTACATAATCATTCAGTTGTGTATTATTATGAATTATGTCATAGAGAAAGAACATAATTATTGTTCACAGAAAACTACAAAAAACTAAATATATTTTCATTATTTTATATAAATTATCAAACAATTTCTATGCCTTCCCATTTGACATTGTAAAAGTATATGATTGTATTTTATAAAATAGGTTTCAAAGTGTCCTGCAAATATGTGAATAGATGAAAGAAACTCATAGTTTTACTAAAAGCATTTCACAAAATAAACATCAGGTTTCAAAATTCCAGGGTGATATTATTAATCTCCTCTCTAGAAATTAAGTTAAAAAAATTTTAAAACGGGAAAATTTCCCTCACCTTTTATTGTTTATTTTTTTACTTTCTCAGATTTCAGGTTGGTAGTTTTCCTTAACATATATTGTGGTCTTTACTCTATTTAAATTCTATCACATTCCTCTTTCATCTTGAATTTTCTCAGGAATGGTCTAGACAGCTCAATTATACTCTGCAGCACACTCATGCTTCTATAAGTACTCACTCCCACATTTTCTTTATCTGGAGAATTGCTAGCTCTTCAACCTAACTTACCACTAGTGTTAAATTGAAACAATATTTCTGTATACTATTCAGATATTTTCCCTAAAATTTACTTTTATCCTGAAAATATAAATAATATCTACTTCATCCAAATATTTGTAACTATAAAGTACATTTTTAATAAATATATGAGCATATAAGCAACACTTTAAATCTGATTCATATTTGCATTTCTTAAAATGTAAATTATGATCCATGATAAGAGACTGTGTTGTGTATAATACTAGGTAAAGACTGAAACATTACAGAAGATTTAAAAAATAAGACAGGCCTGGTCTTGCAACTTCTGTTCAGTATATTACTGATATACTTGCAACAGAAGTAGGCAGTAAAATGTTCAAGGACATTCAGAGAGGAAAGAAAAAATTCAAGCTCTCACTATTTGAAGATGACATTATACTATATTTAGAAAACCTAAAAAAGCTCCCTGAAACAATGATGTTGTATTGTAAAGTGGCAGGCAATAAAATTAATATGTAAATGTACATGGCTTTTACATATCAAGTAATGAAGGAGAAGACATAATTTAAAAAAATCACATTCAAAGTTGTGTCTCAGAAAATCAAAGTACTTCAGAACTAGCTTAATTAAAGAGATGAAAAAAGCTACATATACAATGAAAACTATAAAACACAACTTCAAGGATAAAAGAGGATATGAGGACATAGGAATACATCTTTTGTTTATGGACTGGGAGGATTAACATCACCAAATAGTTATTACTGCCCAAAGCATTGGACAGATTCAATGTCTATTCAAGTTTCTATCCAGGACATTTTTTAAAATAAATAAATAAATAAATAAATAAATAAAAACCTCATGAAATTTATATGGAACAAAAGAGTCTTCTGAATAGCTAACACAATCCTTGGGTGAAAAAAGATGGGAGGTATCACTTTCCCCAACTTCAAACTATACTATAAGCAGCAATAATTAAAACAGTATGGGGTCAGGAGCTATAGCACATGGGTAGGGTGTTTGCATTGCATGTTGTTGACCCGGGACTATCTGAGTTCAATTCCTGGCATCCAATATAGTCCGCAAGCCTGCCAGAAGTGATTTCTGAGTTCAGAGTCAGGAATTACCTCTGAGCTCTGCCAGGTGTGACCCCAAAACACAAATGCAAACAAGCAAACAAAAACCCAGCATGGTACTGAAATAAAGATAGATTGTCAGATCAATGAATGGAGTTGAATATCTTGATACGGATCATCAGGTATTTAAGTTAATTTTTGATAAAGGAGCAAAAAATATGAAGTGGAGCAAGAAGAGCCTTTTCAACAAGTTATGATGGGAAAACTGCTAATCTGCATAATAAAAAGAACTAATGCCTCTCACTGATTTTATACAAAGAGTTAAAACAAAGTGGATTAAAGACCTTAATATTGGACTGAATTTTTTATCTAGAAGAAAATATAGGAAGAATGTTTCATAATCTTGATATATCTTCAAGAATAAAATACCAAGGAAGTGGAAGCAAAGATAATCAAGTGGGAGCTTCTGTACCTCAAAGGAAACAATGGCCATGATACAAAGACAGACCACAGAATAAGAGAAATTATTTACTCAGCATTCATATGAGAGGGAATTAGTATTAAAAATATATGAGGCATCAGTAGACCTTTTTAAAAAAATTCAAACCTGTCAAAAAATGGGGACAGATTAATAGAAACTTCAACTAAGAAAAAAATAGTCACAGTAAATGAAAAAAATGCTCTGCATCATTTAAATTTTAGTGGTATGCAAATCAAAGCAATAATTAATTATCATTTTAGACCACAGAGACTAACACATATGAAAAATATTTGTTTAACATTATTTAAATCAATTAAATGTCAAACATAAGTATCTCAGTGTAGGTTTAGAATAAACAATTGGACACAGTATAAGTATTATCTTGTCCTATAAGAAATTGAAAATACAAATATTTGAAACAAATATTTACATGTAAAACAAATTTTAGATGATGATGATGATGAATAGGAAAAATTTGATCACACATAGTCTTTATAACTGCAATTTTAACTCTATTATGTTCTCACATTTTATTCATTTTTATCTACAAATGTTTCTAAAACTATTTAGAAATATTTCTTTAATTTCTATAAATTCCTAAAATATACAAATGCAATAATATAAATATTAAAAAATTTTGAGAACTAATTTTAGTGTGCCTATGCAAAAAGCAATCATGTTAAGGAATGATGTTGGTGCATTTGGGTATAAAAATAATATATATAAAATATATATTATAATATATAATCTCTATATAATCTCTGTGTCCTGGTTTTGACTTGAGCTTTTATTCCAAGCAAAATTTTTCTACTACAGTTTCATACTATGTAGAACCAAAACAAAATTACAAAAGGGAGGGATTGAGGTGGCTATCATTACATTTGGAAGTAAGCACACTAAGATGTATAACCCTTAAGGAATTAAACATACAAAAAATATAGACATGTGCTCGCTTTGGCAGCACATATACTAAAAAATATAGACATCCCCTTAAAGTCTTTTGAGATAGGCTTGGAGGGAGGGATAAGATCTTGGCACATATATTTTCCCACACCATGGTCTTGCTGGGTCTGAGAAATGGTTGCAGTGTCTTTGAGCTGGGCGTCCCTCTGAAGCTGAGTTCGGTAGCATGCAACAGTCCACATTGGGGATGGATGGTTGGGTGAAAGAAAAAGGACCTCATAGAATGTGAGTCAGCAGGAGTCCTGGTTTCATCTTCTTGCCAGGGCGAGAGATGTGAGGCAGAAAAGGTGTCCTTTTGCTTT
>PVKC010026938.1:0-15929 GCA_004027635.1 Crocidura indochinensis
TTTGAAACTTCAATCTCTTATTATAGAACCATGGAGAATGGTGTTAGTGCTTAATCATTTGCCCCCAATCAAGCCTCTGCCAGGACAACCCCATGTTTTACTACTCACTCTGCTTTTGCAGTCCTCACTTCCAGGGACAGACAAGAGTACAGGGATATGGAGGAGGCTTTCCTTTATCCAGAAGCCAGAGTCAGTGGGCTTGATTAGAGCTGTTGCATCTATAACCTGGAGCATTGGAGCTATGATTTACTCGGATTCTTTCAGCCACAATTTTGGAGGAAGGATGAACCAGGGCATTTCAGATATCGTGAAACCCATCTCTAAAAGAACAAACAATACTTCTGTAGAAGGAAGTATGCCCTACCTGAACAGCCACAGAGGCTTCTAGCTGGCTGATAGAACATTGTAAGTACAGAAAAAGAGATGAACAGGCACGGATGGCCACCAGGGTATGAAGCTTCTCAAAGGCAGGTGTAAGCCACATAAGAACTGAGTGTACCATGCCTCGAAGCATTTGCATGACAGGAGTCTAGATGACTAGTTACAAGCTCTAGTCAGAAGGCCTCCCCTTACCTTCCAGTTTCCCTTACTGTTTCCTCCCAGGTAAGAAGACCTTTGACACTAACTGGTCAAACCAAATCAGAATTTATTTTTCATATAAAAGACTCATTACCCCCAAAGCCTCCTGCTTGTTCCTCTCTCAACCCTTTCTCCGTAGCCACTTTCAGCTGTGGATTTCCATGGATTGATGACGATTAGTGGCAGTGGCACCAAGGGGTGGCTGGCACATGGCCTCGAGCAGCCTGATCTCTTGGGAGGCCTGTTCAGTCTGAAACTTGACCACCCAGGGATCCTTGATGACATCCAGGATGGTGGCACGCTTGGTGGCTTGGCGGAACATGTGGAGGATCAGGTTCTAGGGCAGAGAGAGAGGGGACTTGGCTGAGCTCGCCCCCCCCCCCCCATTGTATCACACAGGCAGTGTGCAGCAGGGACCTATGAGAAAAGCAGGAGAAACTATCACAACACTCTGACAGAAGTGGATGGAGCCCCAGATTTATCCTGAGGGGTCAAGCATCTTGCTCCCAGAGTTGAAGGGATTTTTCAGAGACATCCTCCCATCACCCCCTTCTGATTGAACCCTGTTTGTGGCTCACAATCAAGGTGCTGGCTCTGCGCATCCCAATGATCGAAGGCAGAGACTCAAGAAAGAGATGGCCCTGGTGGCAGAAGAGCATTACCCAGGATAGGGACATAGTAGATGCCGCCTCCCTCTAGATCATCTTGACACCTCAGCCCTCCTGGGGGAGCCAGCACCTTACACTCCTGGGAGATGGCGATATTGGCTGGAAAAGTGACCTCCTTCTGTGTCTCTCTCAGCAGCTTCTTGAAATTCGTGTCATCGAAAGGCAGATGGGCAACCATTAGAGTGTAGAGGATGACACCCATGCTCCAGGTATCAGACAGGAAAGGGTTGTAGGGCAAGCCTAGCAAGATCTCCGGGCAGGCATAAGCATAGCTGCCACAGTAGGTCTGGCTGAGGTGGGTAAAGCAGCTCATTTGGCGGTAAGGAGGGCTACTACGCACAGAATGGTTAGAAGGCACCATCTTGGCGAAGCCAAAGTCCGAAATCTTCACGTTCTCTCGCTTATCCAGCAACAGGTTCTCCAACTTTAAGTCCCTACCAGCAGCGGAAAGGCTGGGGTCAGGCTGAGGAGAAGGCTTAGTATTTATTAGACCTGGATCTGAAGGGCCAGGGATCAGAGGCTAGAAGGGGGAAAGTGAAAGTGAGGGAGAGGGGGCATTATAAGGTAGTAAAGTATATGGAGTTGTGGGCAGGAGCCAGAGAGAACTGGGGCGGACCCGTGGACCACTGAGAGAGTGCTGTGTTTTGTTGTGTTTTCAGCACTCATTGAGTAGTGTTCATGTCCAAATGATTAAAGTGAAAGCAGGGAGAGGGTTGTAGATACTGAGAAGGGAGGTCCAGGAAGGAGAAAAGAGTGCAGAAAATAGGAGATTGCTTCAACACCCCCTTGAGAGCCCAAAGGCCCTGGTCTGGGTGGCAGCTCCCTCACCGGTGCACGATGCCCTTGCTGTGCAGGTAGGCAATGCCCAGGGTTAGCTGGGAGAACCATTTGCCAGCCTGGGACTCAGAGCAGGCTCCATAGCGCTGGATCCACTCCAGGACATCACCACCCTGAGCAAGCTCCAAAATGATGTACACACGGGTTGTGGTCTCAATGGCCTGATAGAAATTGATGAGGTACTTGTGCCTCAGGACCTTCATGACCTGCCCAGAAGAGGACGCTGTCAGACCTGAGAAATAAGCCCAGCCAGACTCTGAGCCCTCCCTCCTGCTCTGCCACTTGCTTTTATATCTTTTCGGGAGACTCAAACTCCCAGGAGCTGATGACCTGTGAGCAAACTCACTGCTTTGCATTTTTACTTTTTTGAGGGGCTAGAAGAGTCCATGGAGGTGGAAAGCATTTGAATGGATGGGGAGTAGTTTTCCTAATTGCTCAGTGAAAAGTTCGATTTCAGTTTGGAGTTCCTTGCCCCACCCTCTTCTTTGTGTACCTTCTGACAACCCTAAGCTGCTTTCCAACCTGTTTTCCAACCTGTATCTCACGGGGTAGGAACTTGTTAAGATACTCTTCAGAGGCCTTCTTCTTTGAGATGATCTTGACAGCCACCATGACCTTCTGTTTGGTGTAGTACGCCTCATACACCGTGCCATAGGAGCCATTCCCAATGACCTTGCCCACCTCATAGCCATATTGCTCCATGACAGAACGATAGGCCAGAGTGGCCGGTGCTGACTCCACAGTATCTCCCTTCTTCATGGTGTGAGGCTTGCTGCCAGCCGGGAATTTGCTACTGAGAGCCACGTCTCTGCTCAGAGAGTCACACCCTGAGCCGCTAAGGGCTTGGGTTCCAAAATAAAGTCAACCTCGGAATGCTTGCCTGGGTATTCACAAAATCGGGGTGCTGGGCCCAGCTCTCCACTAGGAACTTGGAAGGTAAAGAAAGGAGAAGCCGTTCTTTTTGTCTCTACTGGTTCTTACTTTTTTTCTTGGTTACGGAACTTCTTACTATCCTATGTTCCATACATGTCACAATTCATCTTGTATCTACTCTAGGCCACCATGCATGAGAATGAAGGGTTGGAACATATCATTTCTGGAAGCATCTTCACAATCTGCTGAGAGTTCCTCAAAACCCTCCTACTCTTTTAGCTAGTACCATTTATTAAGCACCTACTATATGCCTAGCAGTCAGTCTGCTGGCTAATCATACCCACAGCCACTATGGAACCATGAGCTGAATTTTAGTGCTGCAAAATATTGCAGAAATTCTAGGAATCTAACCTTAAGATTCATTCTTTTTTAGTCCAAAGCAGCAGCATAGCAGGTAGAGTGCTTGTCTTGCAGGAAGCTGATCTGGATTCAATTCCTGGCATCATGCTCCCTTTAGCATTGCTATGTGATGAGCAAGGAGTAAGTCCTGAGCATCGCTGGAGATAAACCAACAAAAAGTCTTCTTAGACAATCTGGTTCTTACCTCACCAGTTTGTTTTTGTTGTTGTTTTTAATTTTTGGTTTTTGGGTCACACCAGGCAGTGCTCAGGGGTAACTTCTGGCTCTACGCTCAGAAATTGCTCCTGGCAGGCTCCAGGGATGATATGGGATGCTGGGATTTGAACCACTGTCCTTCTGCATTCAAGGCAAACGCCCTACCTCCATGCTATCTCTCCAGCTCCTTACCTCACCAGTTTTTTTTTTGTTTGTTTGTTTTTGGGCCACTCCCAGCAGTGCTCAGGGATTATTCCTGGCTATCTGCTCAGAAATCGCTCCTGGCAGGCACAGGGGACCATATGGGACACCAGGATTCGCACCAACCACCTTTGGTCCTGGATCTGCTGCTTGCAAGGCAAATGCCACTGTGCTATCTCTCCAGGCCCTCCTCGCCAGTTTTATCTTCCCTCTCCCCACACCCCTCTCATCTCCTTTTCTTGGGGTGGGCCATACCAAGCAGTGTTCAAGGCTGACTTCTCTCTGGCTCTATTCAGGGGTCATTCATGGTAGATATATCCAGCATCACTGGATATAGGAAATAAAGTGGGAAGGAGCACTCATGGGATTGGGGACTGAACTTGGGTCAGTCACATACAAGGCAAGTAGTTAACCCCTGTACTAGCTCTTTGGTCCAATTGCTTTTCTTTTATTATTACTTCATTCTCCACTCTCCATTCAGGAGTTGACTCATGAGGTTTTTTAAAATAAATTTTTGGGTTCTGGGGCCACACCCAGCTGTGCTCAGGGTCTACTCATGGCTCTCAGCCTAGGCATCAAATGCAGTTCCTGGGGTTCATCAGGGTTGGCCCTATGCAATGTAATTATCTTATCCACTGCACTATCTTTCCAGTCTAATAAAGTGTAAGCAGATTTCCTTAAGTCCAAGTTAGATGTTCCTCCATGTGAGCTGTCTCACAACCCCAGCACTTTGTCACAGCACCAAATGCTTGTCTGTAATCCCTGTTCTTGCTAGCATTAGTCTAGAAGGCAGACTGTCTGAGAAGAGGGAGCAAAAGTTGGAGATTTGAAAAAAAGCATTCTGGAGATCTGCTTTTGGAAATAAGCAGGACCACTGGGCAGGAATGAGTGCCATACCTGCAGTGTTCACCTATACCAAAGGTGCTGTAAGAATCAGAACATAACAGTGTGTTTAGATGCATGATTAACACAAGGTTATATTGAGATTCTTTTGAATGTTCTGGGTTTGGGTGCTTAAATATTAACAGGTGAACTGACCCAAGATTAAGAATTCACTTGGCAGCTTGATTGAAAGATTCATTGGATAAAGGCATCAGAACACAGGGATGGGGGAGATATTGCAGTGGGTAGGGTGCTAGCTAGCTCTGTACACAGCCAACCAGGAACTCAAAGAATCTCAACATGGCATGACCTGCACCCCATTTGGTTCGCTGAGACCCAGCAAGAGTGATCCCTGAATGCAGAGTCAAGAGCAGGAATAAGTCTTGAGCACAAGCTAGGTTTGAACTTCAAACCAAAAAATAAAAAAGCTGTAGGGGCCGGAGAAATAGCATAGCTGTAGGACATTTGCCTTGTACATAGCTGATCCAGGATGGATAGTGGTTTGAATCCTGCCATCCCATATGGTCCCCTGAGCCTGCCAGGAATGATTTCTGAGTAGCCAGTAGTAACCCCTGAGAGCCTCCAGGTGTGACCCAGCAGGCCAGAGAGATAGCACAGCAATAGGGTGTTTGCCTTGCACACAGCTTATCCAGAATGGACAGTGGTTTGAATCCCAGTATCCCATATGGTCTCCCGAATCTCCCAGAGCAATTTCTGAGAACAGAGCCAGGAGTAACCCCTGAGTGCCACTGGGTGTGACCCTCCCCCCCAAAAAGGGCCAGTAGAAGGGTGGGATGACAGATAACAGGGTAGTGGTAGAACCAGTTTCATAGAATTGGACAGGAGGTTGTAGGCATAGAGAGGTTATTTGAATTTGAGATTTGGGGAATAGGAAAATAAGATTTCTGAAGGAATCATGGACAATCAGATATGGGGGGATTGAACTTGGAGATCACCCCAAGAGTGCTTGGGAGACCATATATAGTGTTGAAAATCAAACAAGTTGGCTGCATGCAATGCAAGTGCTTTAACCCCTGTACTTTCTCTAGCCCTCAGACTTTTTTGGTCTTGAATTTCTTTAATGCTTTTTGGTTTTTGGGCCACACCTGGTGACACTCAGGGGTTACTCCTAGCATAGCTCAGAAATCGCTCCTGGCTTGGGGAGACCACATGGGACACTGGGGGATCGAACTAAGTCAGCTGCATGCAAGGCAAACAAACGCCTTACTGCTATGCCACTGCTCCGGCCCCTCTTTAATGCATTTTTAAGCCCCCCTCCTTCCCTTTGGCCCTGCTACAGTACGGGATATATACAGTACTGGCAATGATGCTTGCCAAGGACAGCATACCAGTTCCTGTGTCACACTGAGGGTGGTACTCTGTATCTACAGGGCTCACTCACACTCCTAGTTGAACATACAAGATAGGCTCACATACATGCTTGCCAGAAGTCACAGTGCCTGGTCGTGGCACTTGCACATCTTTCACTGCAGTGATCACATGGGGTCATATCCCTTTCTGTGGTGCTTACACGTACCTGGGTGCAGTCTGACCAGAAAGTGCTTTTGGTTGGATCACAGACGAGCAAGCGCTGGGCTCAAATAGCAGAGCTTACAGGACCTCTCAGCTTGTGGAACACCAGAGATTTGTACTTGTGACAACCACATTATTTACAAGGTTGGTGATCTAAGCCCTTGTGCTATTATTCTTACGGAATTCAGGAATCAGAAGAATAGGGGCCGGAGAGATAGCTTGAAGGTAAGGTGTTTGTTTGCCTTGCATGCAGAAGGACGGGGATCCCGGCATCCCATATGGTCCCCCAAGTCTGCCAGAAGCGATTTCTGAGCATAGAGCCAGGAGGAACCCCTGAGCACTGTCGGGTGCGACCCCCCCCCCAAAAAAAAAGAAAGGAAAAAGAATCAGAAGGATTGATCTCTCATATCAGCCATCCTCTAAAACTAAACACTTCAACAACATAGTCTACTGCCATAGTCTACAGATAGTTCCAGAATCCTCTTGGAAGTTAGAACTATGTCCTCAGTCTCAAGATGAACAGATGTCCAAAGCACACCATACTAAGGATGCCCAGGCAGGCAGGCAGGCCAGTCCATCTTCTGCTCCCAAATTCTGGACAGGTAGTTTAGTGGCTATGGCCCTCACCTGATAAACTGTAAGAAGCTGTCTCCCTGACCGAAGAGGGGATGTAAAGAAAGTCTAGTAAAGGTGGATATCCGTGCATCGCCTGTGAGGAACGACAGGCGAGGCAGCCCAGGCGGGAAGCGCTCACATCAAGTTTGCCGCCTAAGAAAATACAAGATTCGGGAATGGAATCGCTGGGCACGGCGCTCTCAGGGCTGATCGGTGTCCACTTGTGCGGCGGCCGTGAAGGCCAGGCGAGGGCAGCGGGAGACCCTGAGCGGCGCACGAGCCGTGACGAGCAACCTGGTCTGGCACGGCGCCCGGGCTAAACACCTTGCAACCGGCCGCGACGCCCGAGCACCCCAAGCCCGCCTGCTCGAGGGGATCCGTGCCAAGTCCCACTGGCAGAGCCGGCAGGCACGTCCCGGAAGCCGTCGAGTGTGAATGAGCCCCGCTGCGAGGGACCTAAGGGGAGCCCCGCGGCGCCCCTAAACAGCCCGGGGACGTATCTGGCGGCGCCAGTCCGCGGACCGTGCCGCGCGCGGACTCCGAGTAGGAAACTTTCCCACCCTGCGGAGGGCCCCGCGGCGGGGCCGAGAGGAGGAAGACTGACGTGTCACGGGCTGCCCGCCGGATCGCCGGAAAGACCCTCGTCGTCGGGCGCGGGCGGAGCGCGCCCGGAGAGCCATTGCGAGCGGGACCGGGTGTCCTCCTCCGGCCAGCGCCCTCGGGCGCATCTCCCCGAGCCGAGCGCGGCCACCCTGAGAGGCACGCCGGCCGCCGCTCCGATCAGGCACCGCGGCGGGCAGCCCGCCCGGGAAGTCGGCGCTCGGGTCCTCGCCGCGCTGCCAGCGGCGCGCCTCTCTCGGGGGAGACCCCGGCTGGAGCCCAAGGGCAGCTGCGGGGCTGCGGGCGGCGCCTCGGCCGGCCCCTCCCGCGCGGTGAGGACCACCTCCCTCCCGGGGCGGCGGCGGTGCGGAGGGCGAGTGGGAGGCGCGTGGCGTCGCCATGGAAACGGTCCTGGCGGAGGGCGCGCGCGGGGTCCTGCGGAGTAAGGGACTGAGTCCAGGTGGCCGGGACTTCAGAGCCCGGCGTCTCGGGTGGGGAAAGGAAAGCACCGGGTGCGGGATTCAGTTATGCTGGCCGAGGGGAGGGGAGCGAGGAAGAGGGGGAGTCTGCGCTCAGAACCCGTCCTGGGCTCTCGGAGTTGGTTGCCGAGCTTCCCTAACTGTCCGATCGCCCCCCAACTAGGTTTGGCCTCCTCGAGGATGACCGCCCCCGGGCACCCTCCAAATCGGAGCTGCCAGTGGCGGCCAGTTGTGGTGCTGCTGCTGCTGCTGCCGGGCACTGGATCCGGGCCCGGGTTGGTGGAAGGCGTCACCCACTACAAGGCCGGCGACCCCGTCATCCTCTATGTCAACAAGGTGGGCCCTTACCATAACCCGCAGGAGACATACCACTACTACCAACTCCCCGTGTGCTCCCCTCAGAAGATCCGGCACAAAAGCCTGAGTTTGGGCGAAGTGCTGGACGGGGACCGCATGGCCGAGTCGCTGTACGAGATCCGCTTTCGGGAGAACGTGGAGAAGAGGGTCCTGTGCCACTTGCAGCTCACCTCTGCACAGGTCAGTGGCCACGTTACGGGAGTCTCCCAGCCCGCACTTTGCACAGCACCTTTGCAGTTGCCCTCCAACTAGATCTGTCCCAGAGGGCAGGCAGGGCAGGTGGTGCTGTGGCTTCAAGTTCAGAAGGACATTTGCAGGACTTTATATTGCAGAGCTGACTGGAGAACTTCTCCTCTGTCCCTTTTCTTACTTGCACCTTTTTCTTTTTCATTCTTTTTTTGGTTCTTGGGCCATACCCGCTGACATTCAGGGGTTACTCCTGGCTCTGCGCTCAGAAATCGCTCCTGGCTTGGAGGACCATATGGGACGCCAGGGGATTGAACCGCAGTCCATCCTAGATCAGCTGCGTGCAAGGCAAACACCCTACTGCTGCACCACTGCTCCGGCCCCTGTACCTTTTTCTTTCCTGAGACTGAAACACCACCAAATCTTCCTTGCCAGACATTTTTTCTTTATCAAATCCCATTTTGATAAAGTGTCCCATTTTAGGACACTTTACATGCCTGTTGCACCCTTCCTTATCTCTGACCTCATCCCTCCTTTCCATTTTCTAGGCCATAGCCTTGTCAAATCACACTTGCTACTATCACCCCTTTTATTTTTTCAACACTTGGGTGGTTAAACTCAGCTTCACTTATCTAAGGCTGTGCAAGTAAGCCACATCCCTGGCCATACTTGCTTGTTCGAGAGAATTTCAAAGTTTGAATCTGACCTAGTACTTCTCAAAATGGAGCAGTGTTTTATGTTGAGGGACATTTGGCAATGTCTGGAGATGTTTAGTTCTCACTGTGGTAGCAGTTGGTGTTGAGGAAGGAACTAGTCACATCTAAGGGAAATTCGTTAAATCTGTTGTACCATAAAACTATCAGTCCCCAGCAGAGACAGTGTATTGAGTAAGGCCCTTACCATTGCACCTGATTGAACCCTCAGCACTATATGTAGTCCCCCAAGCACTACCAAGAATGATCCGAGTACAGAGCCTGGATGGAGTAAGCTGCTAGGTATGGACCAAAAGGTGGGAGGGGGCGTATTTTCCACCCCAGCACATAGAATTGTCCAATTCAGGTACTGGGACTGACTTAGTAGCAGATTACATGAGGCCTTCATCCCTGACACCATTAAAAGAAATATCCAGGATGGAGAAACACTGCAGCAGATAGGGCTCTTGCCTTACATACAGCTTATCTGTAATTGATCCCTAGTATCCTAAACTTACCAGGAGTGACCTCCCTGCAGAGTAAGGTATATATATGCCTTGAGCACTTTGGGGCCCTAAACCAGTTCCCCCCAAATTGGGTATTGTTGAGCATAAGAATCCTGCTCTTATCCTATACTCGGGGAGACCTGATTTAACACCCTCATCTTCCTCTCTAGGTGGAGCAACTGCGCCAGGCCATTGAGGAGCTATACTACTTTGAATTTGTAGTGGATGACTTGCCCATTCGTGGCTTTGTGGGTTACATGGAGGAGAGCGGCTTTCTGCCTCACAGCCACAAGATAGGACTCTGGACACATTTGGACTTCCACCTCGAATTCCACGGAGACCGAATCATCTTTGCTAATGTCTCAGTGAGGGATGTCAAGCCCCACAGTTTAGATGGTTTACGGCCCGATGAGTTTCTGGGCCTCACTCATACTTACAGTGTGCGCTGGTCAGAAACTTCTGCGGAGCGTCGAAGTGACAGACGCCGGGGAGATGATGGTGGCTTCTTTCCCCGAACACTGGAAATCCATTGGTTGTCCATCATCAATTCCATGGTGCTTGTGTTTCTGCTGGTGGGCTTTGTGGCTGTCATTCTCATGCGAGTCCTTCGGAACGATCTAGCTCGGTACAACCTAGATGAGGAGACCACCTCTGGAGGTGCTGGTGATGACTTTGACCAAGGGGACAATGGCTGGAAAATCATCCATACAGATGTCTTCCGCTTCCCTCCATACCGTGGGCTGCTTTGTGCTGTGCTGGGTGTGGGTGCCCAGTTCCTGGCCCTTGGCACTGGTGAGGTGATACAAATCAATCAATCTCATAACAGGTAGAGCTAAGTAGATGATTTGGTCAGAAAATATCTGCAGATCTTCTCTTCTGTCCAAGGCAAGGAACAGGTCTCGGGGTGGTGTGGTGCCAACAAGGATGTTTATTTACTATTGTGAGCTTTTGGAGGATTGGGGCATGTTGCGTTTCTGAAGGTCTTGGGTCTAGGAGAAAGGGGGTGAATTTCTATAAAATTACCAGAAGACGAAAAGGTAAAACTTAACATAGACTTTCCACTACTACCCCACAGGCATCATTGTCATGGCACTGCTGGGCATGTTCAATGTGCACCGACACGGGGCCATTAACTCAGCAGCCATCTTGTTGTATGCTCTCACCTGCTGCATCTCGGGCTACGTGTCCAGCCACTTCTACCGGCAGATTGGAGGCGAGCGCTGGGTGTGGAACATCATTCTCACTACCAGTCTCTTCTCTGGTGAGGACTGACCTTTCTCTGCTGGTTTATTCTGGTGGGCTGGCTTAGAAATTCAGAGCCATTGGACCTGCAACAGGTTCAGAGTGAAGCTTCTGGGAAAGGAAATTATATCCAAGGAGCATTTGAAAACCAATCAGAAGATAAGAATGCATTTTGAGGGCATAATTCAAACTTGTCTATCAGGACCTAAGAGAGACTATAGTGGGTAAGATGCTTGAAAGGTGCCTACCTTGCATGTAGTGGCACTTATTTCATTCCGGCAGCTCAGATTGTCCCCCAGCAGTGATCACTGAGTAGAGTCAGGAGTAAGCTGACATCAGTGGGTGTGACTCCGAAATGGAAGTTGTTAGGCATAGGATTGGAGCATCCCCTTGACCCTGGTTCAATACTCCAGCATCAAATAGTTATCTGAGCACCATCTTACTACTTGACCCCTGAACCAGAGCTGGGGGTAAGCTTGGTCACCACTGATTGTGTTTGAAAAAAAATTGTTAAGCACCAGGGTTAGGGTTTTATGTTTTTTTTGTTTTTGTTTTTGAGGGGGGGCATACCTGGCGACGCTTAAGGATTATTCCTAGGGCTCTTTGGTCAAAGTCGCTCCTGGCAGGTTTGGGGACCATATGGGATGCCCAGGTTTGAACCTGGGTCAGTCCTGGGTCAGCCGTGTGCAAAATGAACACCCTATACTACCGCTCTGGCCCTGACCCACTTTCTAATAACACAAAGTATCCTAAGCACTGTCAGGAGTGATTCCTAAGCACAGCCAGGTGTGATCCCAAAATTCAAATAATAACACTTCAGCTGGACAAGTAGCTCTTGAAGCGGATAGCACCCAGATTAAGGGGCCGGGGAGATAGCATAGTGCTAAGGCATTTGCTTAGCACATGATCTACCCAGGACGGATCTAAGTTCAATTCTCTGCATCCTGTATGGTCCCCCAAGCCTGCTAGGAGCGATTTCTGAGCTCAGAGGCAGGAGTAAACAATGAGCACCACCGGATGTAGCCCAAAAATAGAACCCAGACTAAATGTGTAGAAGGCCCATGGTACATGCCTCCTCCCCTACCACCATCCCCAACACTGCTCAGTTTCTATCCTAAGCATGGATCTGGGAGTAACTTCAGCACTGCCAGATGTAGCCCCCCAAAAACCTAAAATATCCAAGTTCTAGACAGTCTTATGGTTACTTATCATGCACTCATCCTCAGTCCAAGATAGTTTGCCTGACTGGATATTGAGTTGTGCACCCTGAATTTGATCTCCAGTACTATATGGGATAAACCCTGAGCACTGCTGCAGGTGATGCCCTCACCCCCCACAAATTAAAAATAATACATGGGGGGGCCCGGGAGATAGCATGGAGGTCAGGCGTTTGCCTTTCATGCAAAAGGTCATCGGTTCGAATCCCGGTGCTCCATATGGTGCCCCCGTGCCTGCCAGGAGCAATTTCTGAGCATGGAGCCAGGAGTAATCCCTGAGCACAGCCAGGTGTGACCCAAAAAACAAAAACCAAAAAAAAAATAAATAAATAATACACAGGGTCAGAGGGATAGCACAACATGTAGGGCATTTGTCTTGCACACAGCTGACTCAGGTTCAATCCCCAGCGTGCCGTATGGTCCCCTGAGACTGTGGAAGTGATTTCTTGATTCCAGAGCCAGGAGTAACTCCTGAGCATCACCAAGTGTGGCCCAAAGCCCCCCTTCCATCCAAAAAAATCTCCACAATAACTGCATGGGGTAGTAATAATCCCATTTTATAGATGAGGAAATTGAATTTCAGGCACGTTAATGTCCTCAAGATATCATGCCTAAAAAGTATTAAATCAGGTTTCAGATTTGGCCTCTACAACATATATACTCAACCTTTACAATGTACATTAAGGGGGCCGGGCTGTGGTGCTGGAGGTAAGGTGCCTGCCTTGCATTGTGCTAACCTAGGACGGACCGCGGTTCAATCCCCCGGTTCCCCATATGGTCCCCCGTGCCTGCCAGGAGCGACTTCTGAGCGAATAGCCAGGAGTAACCCCTGAGCGTCACCAGGTGTGGCCCAAAAACCAAAAAAAAAAAAAAAAAAAAAAAATGTACAGTGAAATAGCGCTTCATTTGTTTGTTTTAGGCTATAGCCAGTAACACTTGGGGCTTTGTGCTCAGAAACTATTCCTGGCAGGCTCAGGGGACCATATTGGATGCCAGGGACTGAATCTGGGTCAGCTGTGTGCAAGGCAAATGCCCTGCCCTCTGTGCTACTGCTCTGGTTCCTGTAATAACATTCTTGAAGGCTGGAGTGATAGCACAGATGATTAGGGCATTTATTTTGAATGTGGCCAACCCAGGTTTGATACCTGGCATTACAGATTGTCTTAAACACCGCGAGTGATTTTGTTTTTGTTTTTTGGAGCCACACCCAGCAGGACTCAGGGTTTATTCCTGGCTCTGTGCTCAGAAGTTACTACTGTCAGGCTTGGGGGACCATATGGGATGCTGGGGATTGAACCTGGGATGGCCACATGCAAGGCAAACACCCGATCTGCTGTATTATCACTCTAGCCCTTTAAGTGCAGAACCAAGTAACCCAAGTGTTTCTGGATGTGGCCCCCCAAACAAAACAAAAATAGCATTCTTGTAATGATTTTTGTATGTCTAGAGGGGAAAATTCCATTTTTTCAGAGGTTGACTATTTTATCTGAGAGTCATAAAACACAACAGAATTTTGTGTTTTATGCTTGCAAAAGTAAGCACTCTCCTACCAAATTTGAACCCTGGCAGAAGTATTAGCTTCTGAATCTTACATATTCTTAATCCCACGTTTACCTCTTTTCACGTCTCAGTTTGTGACTATTAAGTCTACAGGTACCGGGGCCGGGTGGTAGCGCTGGAGGTAAGGTGCCTGCCTTGCCTGCACTAGCCTAAGACGGACTGCGGTTCAATCCCCCAGATTCCCATTTGGTCCCCCAAGCCAGGAGCGACTTCTGAGCGCATAGCCAGGAGTAACCCCTGAGCGTCACTGGGTGTGACCCAAAAACCAAAAAAAAAAAGTCTACAGGTACCATGTGGGCCCTTAAGCCCATTATCCATTTAGCATGTGCAAAGCAAGGCTACATTAAAACAGGCCTGTATCTGACAGAATGGCCATGCCTGGACAGGGCTGAGAAGTAGGGGGATAGTGACACCCTGAAATCTGTGTCTAATAGCGGCTCCAGTCCTGGTGAGGAGGGATAGGGGAAATGGGACTGAAAGGTGGAGACCTGATAGTGGGGTGTTTCACTCTCCCACTTAAGTCCCATCTAAATGGGTGAAGCCAGGATAGAGCCCCAGTGCTGATATTTCCTCCCTTCCTCCGGGACCTGTCTCTGCAGTGCCTTTCTTCCTGACGTGGAGTGTGGTGAATTCAGTACACTGGGCCAACGGTTCAACACAGGCTCTGCCAGCCACCACCATCCTGCTGCTTCTGACGGTCTGGCTGCTGGTGGGCTTTCCTCTTACCGTCATTGGCGGCATCTTCGGGAAGAATAATGCTAGCCCCTTCGATGCACCTTGTCGCACCAAGAACATTGCCAGGGAAATCCCCCCACAGCCCTGGTACAAATCTACACTCATCCACATGACTGTTGGTGGCTTCCTGCCTTTCAGGTATCTTTCCTTTATGCAGCGACCCTCCTCGGGCTCCTGATACTATTCTTCGTTCACCCTGTGTTCCTATCCAATTTCATTGGCAATCCTTGTTTCACTGTGCCCTAAAGAGACCATTAATGGGGCTGGAGACATGGTACAACAAGTTGGGTGCTTGCCTTACATGCAGCCAACCGGGTTTGATCCCCAGCATTCCATGTTGTCCCCTGAATGTACCAGAAGTGATTTCTGAGTGCAGAGCCAGGAGTAACTCATGAGAACTGCCAGGTGTCACCCAAAAATAAAAACACAAAACCTTAAAACAGTATGAGGGGGCTGGAACACTAGTACAGCAGACAGGGTGCTTGCTTTATGCTAGCCTGGATTTTATCCCTGGCATCCTATATTGTCCCCTGAGCCACATCAGGGATGACCTGAATGCAGAGCCAAGTGTAATCCCTGAGCACTGCCAAGTGTGGCCCCCTGAAAAAGCAAAAAGACTGAATATGAGGGCGTCTCACTTGTAAAGTTCTGTCAAGAGACAGGATTCAAGTTCCTGGCTATGTCTAAAGGTACCATGTGTGGCCCCAAGTTTTATTTAGTTATTCGTTCAGTTTGATGAGTGCTTCACATTTAAAGCTTTAAATATAGGTTTATAAGTGTTGCCGTGTAGCGACCAGAGTGACAGTACAGTGTGGGTTGGGCATTTGCCTTGCATGCGGCCAACCCAGGTTCAATCCCTGGCATTACATATGCTCCTCTCAAGCCCCACCAGGATTGATGCCTGAACACACCACTGTGTATGGCTCCAAAAACCAACAAAATTTTTTCAGTACATATTCAATGTAGTCCAGAAATATTCTGAACCGTAATAAGACATTTGAGACCAGGAAACCACATTCACATAACTTATAACAGTATAACAACTGTAATTCTATTTTTTCAGTAGTCTTTGACCTTTTTTTTTTTTTTTTTTTTTTTTTGGTTTTTGGTTTTTGGGCCACACCCTGTGACGCTCAGGGGTTACTCCTGGCTATTCGCTCAGAAGTCGCTCCTGGTAGGCACGAGGGACCATATGAGGAACTGGGGGATCGAACCGCGGTCCTTCCTAGGTTAGTGCAGGCACCTTATCTCCAACGCCACCGCCCGGCCCCAGTCTTTGACCTTTTATTTTGCTTAATTTGTAAATTAAACTAAGTTGTGTCTGGAGGAAAATTTTACCGTAACATCCGTTGTAATAAGATAATAAACATAACTATGGAGCCCGGGAGATAGCATGGAGGTAAGGCGTTTGCCTTTCATGCAAAAGGTCATCGGTTTGAATCCAGGTGCCCCATATGGTCCCCTGTGCCTGCCAGGAGCAATTTCTGAGCATGGAGCCAGGAGTGACTCCTGAGCACTGCCGGGTGTGACCCAAAAACCAAAAAAAAAAAAG
>PVKC010026939.1:0-15941 GCA_004027635.1 Crocidura indochinensis
AGTCCTAGAATATCACTTAATTATTGTAGTCAAGCCTAAAATAGTCTCTTATCACTTAGATGTTACCTTCATATTTTCCCAAATTTCTTTAAATTAGCACCTAGGATTTATGGTATATATCTAAGCATGGTATAGAAACAGGTTGGAGCATACTGGAAGGGCAAATGTAGGGTCTTCTCTCCCACTATGTTCATTTTTATGGGGGTATTGAGCCATACTCTGCAGTGCTTGAAGATTACTCCTGCCTCTGCTCTCAGGGATCACTCCTTAGAGTGCTCAGGCAATAATTGGTGGTGCATTTGAACCTGGGTCAGCTTCATGCAAATCAAATGCCCTACTTGGTGTCTTATTGCTTCAAGCACTTGTTATGGTTATCTGAGAAATCTGTGGCTTGGACCTCCAATGGCTTCCAGCTTTCTATCTGGGAGCAAGATAGATATTAAACTTTGCTATTTTCTAATTCAGTAATCTTTTATGCCCAAAATGGAGGCCTTTGTATTAAATACTCATCATCATCATCATCAAAAATAATAACAAAAATAGTCATTAAAAATTCAGATTGAGGAAGGTGGGTTGTTTGCCTTGTATGATGATGACAGGGGTTCCATATTTGGCATACCATATGGTTTTCCAATCTTGCTAACAATGACTCCTGTGTGAAGACCCAGGAGCTCCCTTTGAGCACTGCCAGGGGTGGTCCAAATTTCCCACATCCACCAAAAAACTAAGAGTGGGATCAGAGATATAGAAGTTAATGTTCTTGTCTATAATATAAAGCTGAGGTTGTGGTTCTGATTTGAATACCTGCAATATATATGATCTCAAGAAATCAAAAGAAAATAATAAATAAAAATTTAAAAGTATAACAGTACTGTAAATTCTGACACATCAATAAAATAATTACATAAATATTACATATATGAACTATTTTACCAAAAATTAGCCAAGCTTGCTATGGTTATGATTTATGGATTTTGGTTCATATTCATAAAACATCTAAATATTATTCACAGACATTGCTTCATGAATCCTTTATATAACTCAAATCTTTTATCTTTTTACTGCAAGCAATACTTTTCTTTTCCCTAGAATACCTAGCTTTTTTTTGAAGCAAGCAGATGGGTAGCAGAAAGACCCCACTATATCCATCCCAGGCCCCTATGTCAACGAGTTCTTGGGAAGTACTAAAAAACAGCAGCCCTAAGGATAACAGAAAGCCTACCGGGATAACAAGAAGTGCTGCCTTCTCAGACCCAGAGAGAAGGCTGTATACCCTACAAAGAAGAATAACTTGAGCAGAGGCAAAAGTCAGTGATAAGGTTTACCAAAATATTCATAGTTCTTTCTTTATGAAAATACTACATCAATTCCATGCCAAGGTAAACCTAAAAGCGTTTCCATATAAAAGCTGGTCCTAAGAGCCACTCCGGGTTCTCTCAAGCTTTGGAAATGGTTACATTTCTCTTTGAGCAAGTTACACACAAACTCTCTTTCACTCGCCTTCCCTTTCTCAAAATTTCTAAATTAGACCTTTTTTATTTCACTGTTCATATCTTCCTAAATTACTTGTGAAAGGAAATAATCAAAAAGTCCTGAGTAAGTCATAAATCTGATTTTCCTTTCCTATAATATTCCCTTGCTCTAGTCTTAGTCCATATTCCCAGAAAAATCTGTGGAGAATTGATGGTAGGAATAAAATCCTATGCTGTGCAGAACAAGTGGAGATTATGTGTTTTTAGTGATTGATAGGCCAAAGGAGGCAGAGATTCAAGAGAAAAAGTAGAAGCAGTCAGATATTAATATGGGGACAGTGCTTTGCTTTAACCAATGTGTGCCTAACACTGTTGCATGAATTGTCTTCTGCAGGGGACAGGTCTTTATCTGGAGAGACCTGCTTGCAACCCCCTCAACCTTTCATGGGTGGGCCCATATCAGATATTTGGAATTCTTCAGGAAAATAAGAGTTAGTGGTACAGCAAGTCAATAGGATAGAAGAGTCAGAAGGTTAAGTAGAAAATCTGGGATGAAGACCACCTCAATATTCTCATAAAGAGAGCCACAGGCAATCTGTAAGTAAAACAGAATTTGTTTATTACCTGGGTGCCCAGGATTCCAACAGGTTTCCAAACCCAAGTGGAACTTGCTGATCTAATGAACACTGAGCACTCATAGCTTATAGCTTTTATAAGATTTCAGAGATATTCCATACAGCATTCCATTCTTTCTTGACATGTAAGGCAATAGTTCTTTCTCACTTTAACCACAGATATCCTGCCTCATTTCCCCTGCATTCCAGATGCAGCAGGCCATAGCCTCCTCTACTCTTTCATGTCTCATTCACATTGTGCTTAAGTCAGAGCCAAGCTTAATGTATAGCATAGAAAAGCATGTGGGTACAGTTGTACAAAAATACTTTTACAGAAAAACAGGATTGGCCTTTTTCTGGTAATGTATGCTGTCTGAGGTAATTTCTCAAGTTCAGGCATGGCAGGGCCTGTTTTTTCATGACCACAATTAATTCTAGCCAAATTAAGCAAATCTTATAATAAAGATTACAAAAACAAAGTAGTATTAATATAATGCATTTCAGACTTTAACAAGGTACAGCTTGAAGATTGTCTAACGGGCCTAGATGTACGTAAAATTCATGCTGTATATAACCCCTATCATGTATTGCCTCTCCCCTACCCCTGTGTCTCTTCTACCCCTCATCTCCCAATCCTGATCAGTTATCTTCCCCTAATTTAACCCTCTTTACCCTTAGTTCCTAACTCGGTAGGCACCAAGACCAACCTCCTGCCCCAACAGACCACCTTCCAGCTCCTTAGTAAAAAACACACTCTGGGTCCCTGTTCTCA
This sequence comes from Crocidura indochinensis, assembly GCA_004027635.1. Lineage (NCBI taxonomy): Eukaryota > Metazoa > Chordata > Mammalia > Eulipotyphla > Soricidae > Crocidura > Crocidura indochinensis. The sequence goes on from PVKC010026939.1 coordinate 2,859, forward strand.
TGCCTCGGCAAAGAACTACAACCAGCACACCTGCTGACTCATGCTTGATGGCCCCTCTCTCCCCCACCAAATCATGAACTGTTGCATGATACAGGAATCAGCTTCAGCAAAGCCCCAGCTCAAGGACACTATAGGGTTCCGTAATGCTGCAAAGCATGTCTCAAACTCAAATACAAGGCCTGTGATATGAAACGTACCTTGGCTTTTACTCCCCACAACAATATATCAAAAGACCTAATTGGGAGTCATATATTGCCTAAGGAAGCTCAATACCTGTATAATAATACATCTTAAGATGTGTATTCCTAAATATACAGGTAGCCTCCTCCACCACTTGTTTTATTCAAATACCTTTTCTGTTTAACTGTTTTATTTATTTGTTCTATTTTAATATATACATTTTTTAATCTATCCTTAGCCTTTTTGGTGCTGCTTGGTACAAAAAGCCTTGACTGGGATAAAAGCTCAGATCAAAACCAGACCACAGAAACTGTGTGTGCAGCCTGTCATCCTTACCCAGAATAGCACCAGCAACACAGTATGACACCATACATTTTTGTATGGGCACAGTAAAAAAAGGGGAAACCATTGACACAGAAACAAGATTTTATTTTACCTGCGGGCCTTGAATGCAAAGTCAGTAGTAAGCCTTGAACATTGGGGGTGTGACCCAAACAACTAAAACAAAGCAAAACAAAAAAAGATTCCTCTAGGGCGGGGCCACGAAATGTTGTATGGAGGGCCACGGGCTGCAAGTTTGAGACTCCTGTTAAGAATTCACACTTTTTATAGCAGAAGGGTGCCTCCCATCCTGAACATGTGTCATGTGGATACAATGCAGTTTCCAGGAGATTTGGACAGTGTTAGTCCAATCCCAAACCCCAGATTCCAGGTGTAGAACTGATACAGCTCCAGGCAACACCACTAGGAACTAAGCTCCATTGGAAGATTTATAACACTGCTCTGGCACCAACTTGTGCCAGTTTTGGTAGGACAACAAGGAAAGGACAACTTGACCTAAGACCAGGTTGTCCTATCACATCACCTAACACTTAATGGAAATCAGAAGCGGTATTATCCTTTGAACTGTGAAAAATAAGAGCACCAACACAGAAAACTGACTTTGACCACCGTGACTGAAAAGAACCCACCATGGGACAAATAAGGAAAACCCTACCCTAGGCTGTGGCCCAGGACTCATAAAAACAACAACAACAACAACAACATGTCTTATTGCAGAGGCCCAACCTGGACAACAGAGACTGAGCAGAACCTTTGGATCCATAATATCCTAGGCTCTGGCTTAGGGACTGAACGAAAACAGGGAGCAAGTGTTACAGAAGACTGAACACAACAACAATGATGGATAGGAACCTCTAGAACCGTAAAGACTCTATCCTAGACCCTGACCTATAACCTGTGCAAATACCAAGAGTGTTAGCTACAGTGGCTTGATTTTCTCACACACAACTGAGAGGAATATTTCTTGGCACCACAAAAAAGCCTTTGGGTAGGGATGATGAGTATATATGGAGGCAGGGGTTAATCCCATGATGGTATGCTTCAAGGATGGAGAAACTCTGAATCTCTTAGGCCACGGGAATCCCCTTTCTTCCCCAATGCTTACTGTGCCTATACAAAAACAAAAACAAAAAAGTGGGGGGGAGCCAAACCCTGCCACTCCAGCACCCCTACTTTTTCTTGTTTTGTTTTGATTTGTTAGTTTTTGACTTTATTTTCCTTCACTTTTTTCTTCCACTTTTCTCTTTCTTTTTCGCTCTTGTGGTTATTATTTGGTGATATATTTTTATTTTTATTTTTTTATTTTTTCTTCCATTTTTATTTCTTTTTTTATTTTTCTTTCTCTTTCTTTTTTTGGTAGTTGTTACCAATTTTGTTCTCCCTTTTTTCTTATCCTTTTTTATCTCCAATGATGATGGAATGGATGCTCAATCTACAACAAGCTGTAAAGTGGAGACCAGTTTCACTAGCATTCTGGGAGGTAACGGAGGGAGATATGGGATACATGCTGGGAACAGGAGTGGAGGGAGGACAGCACTGGTGGTGGAAATGCCCATCATTCACTTTCTCTATGTGTACCATAAATGATGCAGTGAAAAATTTGTAATGCACTTTGGTAACAATAAAAATTAAAAATAAATAAATAAAGCTCTCAAAAAATTCATGCTGTAAGGACTCACCAGGGATTTTATTGCTCCTATATGTGCCATAGGTTCTAGAGATGGTAGAGGTGGTTAGAATTCCCTCTCTTCTCTGCAGTTTTCATAAAGTCACCCAAGGATTCAGCATCAATTTGTAATCGATAGTTATGGCTTGAATATCCAGAAATAAGCAAGATTTAGAGAGAAAAATCACTATGGGCAAGTTTTAAATAAAGAAAAGTATTTGTGTTCAATATAAAGAATACAGCTTCTTGAAAATAGCATTTAAAGTATTGAAGTTATGCAACTGACCCTAGTATTGAAAACTTTAAGAACCACCACCCTATAATATTGTCATCATCATGAGCAAAGCTGGCATGGAACTACTTCCTAATTGTGAGAATTAAAACATATAGATAAATACAAATGGAATCTTTTCATACCCAGGCCTGAAAGAGACATTTGTTGTTCCACTTTAAGGTAATATTAAAATATACAGTTTTATCATGAATCATTCCTAGTTAAAATGCCTAGAAATACAGTTTTTTGTTCAACATCTCTGGGTCCTGTTGAAATAAATACTATTACCAAAAGAGCAGAATGGTTTGGAGGAGCAACTAGCAATTTCTGCCATTTTAATTAGTATATTAATTAATAGGGTAAATCATGATCACTTGCATTCACACAGTCTAACTGCACAAGTACAGCACATGGGACATAGCTATCAGGTTTTTGATTCCCCACTTCCACCTGATGCCATCCAATCCATACCTCAGCTAATATTTTTAGATAAAATATCAGGCATATTCTCTGGCATTATGGACATCCTTCCAAAATAAAAGCATACCAATTCTGTCAAGGAAAATTCTTTTTCCAGCATCATTTAGATATTCAAATGAAAGATCTACTAAAAATATAAAAACATATCCCTCTGTAAACATTGTTAGTCATTCCACTTTGAAACATATCCATCTATTATATTTAAGTTTCAATTAAAAATTAAATAAAAGTTCTCATTTAACAGAATATTATTATCCTTTGACAGTTTGCTAAGTGCTTTCAGTGATAGATATTACCTGATCATATAATGGGTTAGAGGATCAGAACACTGAAGTCTCATCTTCTGGTTGCTACTACCATGGCTATTTTCACAGCTGCTATATTGTGTTAGTGTTAATGAAATTATTAACTATTCTATTAATCATCACATTATTTTTTGGTTTTGGGGTCACACCCAGCAGCCCTCAGGGATTACTCCTGTCTCTATGCTCAGAAATCGCTCCTGGCAGGGACCATATGGGATGCCGGGATTCGAACCACCTTCCTTCTGCATGAAAGACAAATGCCTTACCTCCATGCCATCTCTCTGGCCCCAATCATCACATATTTATCACCCCCATTTATAAAGCAAAGTCTCATTCCTACACCCATTTTATGAGGTTTATTTCATTTTGATGAAAGTATGTCTAATTTCTGTTCTCACATTTTGCTCATTATCACTATCAGGAATAGCTGATACCCCATCCTACCTATGACCATATTTGTGTAATATATGAATCTGATATGCTTATGTACTGTAGCATCTTGTCATGTGTAACTTTGTCAGCCATAAGTTCCTATCACATGACTCATTACCCAGCTTGGGATAAACCCTGTATAATGGTAATCTGAAACTTGGTTTTGGTGCTCAACTTTTAGAGACAACTCAAGAAGGTTCACTACTAATGCTAAACAAGTCTAGTTTTAGATAGTTCATTTGAGTGTCTTTGTCTCTTCCCCTTACCAGGTTATTCCACATAATAGTCATTCAAGGGGAATATACACAGCAGTCCTATTCTTGTAAGGTATGGTTTCTACCCCTTTAGCATCTGATAATGGAAGCTAGGCAAAATCTCAAGGGCAGAAAACCAAACCAAAGACATTCCCTGACTGTTTTTCCTCTCCCCACACAGGGTAGGAAGCCAAGTTAAACTTTTAAATCTTAATGATAGTTTGTTTCTGTCATTACCTTGCAAAGACTAGGTGTCAAATGAGAATCCCAAGTTGCTCTAGAATGCACTCCTGAAAGAAGATTATATGCAAGTCATGGCAGAATTATCATTTTGGAGAAACTTTATGATACCGACTTATAAAGGTCCCTGCTTTTTCCACTGAAGAGTTTGTGTTTCTATTGAAATTCATTTGATCCAACACACAAACTGAGTCTTACGGCCAGAGAACAAGGAAGTTTATGTACAACCATGAGCCAGAGCAGTAGACCAAAGCTAGACAAGCACATGAAGACCTCAGCTCCGATCAAGGGCTTTAAGAGCACTCATTGGTTATCTGCAGGGCTTATGACTTTTTAAACTAGCAGGAGGTCGAAAGTGCAACAAGGACATTGTAGTTACAACATGGCATCAAATTCAGCAAGAACATCATAAGACAAAGAATTATAATCATAGCAATTACAACATCTAAGGGTAATTCCCTGAAACCAGGATATCTTGTTCTTGGACAGCAGATACAGTATGCAAATGCAAGTTGTAAATGGCATATTGTATTCCCATTGATGGGAAGTAACTCATCAGATTTTCCTGAGTCTTAGTTTCGCTTGACAATTCATTTCATCTTGCTGCAGTTAGAGAAATACTATGAGAATTTTCTTGCTCACATTTTCAGGTAACAAGTGCTTAGATCAATATAATTATTTCTTGTCTGATTGGTATCATCCTATCTAGCTTCATTTAAAGTTTTTCATGTTGGAAAAAGAAGTAAAGGAACTTTAAGTTAAAGTGAGAAGGGATACAGCAACTAAATCGTATTCTGGCATACCTACTAATGCTGTTCCTTATTTATACCCCATAAAAGAACATATTTTGTGTTTCTCTATTCTAGGAGGACCAAGTTGAGTTTCCACAACTCTTCAAGAATACAGTCCCTTCCTATTGGTGAATAACTCCATGATTTCTCACTACTTTCCTTACGCGGTCTTTCAGTGAAACAGTGAACAAATACACATTCCATAATGTAGATATTAGGCTTGACCATGTTGTTTACTCTGACACTAGAATGGTAGTAGACATGACTCATATAATAAGAAAAATCATGCTTGTGTTGTGTGCCAGTCTCAGTGGCATGTGATGATACTTCATGTTTGTTTTGATTTGCATTTCTCTGATGATTAGTTATTTGGAGCAATTTGTCATATGTCTTTTGGACATTTGTATTTCTTCTTTGAGAATGCCTGTCTTGAATAAGGCAAGGAGTGGGGGAGAAGAAAATTGGGGGCATTGGTGTTGGGAATGTCATAATGGTGTTTTTATGACTAAAATGCAACCACAAACATTTTTATAATCGTGGTTCTTAAATGAAGATATTTTTTTTTAAAAATGGAAAAGCGTTCTTGAATAGTTCTGTATTCTTTTGTACCCCTCTAATTAGAAGAAGAGAACATATCCCTGAAGTCTACTGTCTCTCTCCTTTTCCCCAACTTTCCAGATATTCAAATGAAATAAATTTCTAAAGAGATTAATCCAGCTCAGTTTTCAAAAATAAAGCCCTTCCTTCTTTACTCTATTCTGCCAATACATCAACAGATTAAAAAGCAAGAAAAACAAAAAAACAAATATAAGCCACTGGGGTTTAAGTACTTCCTGATAGAATAAAATTAAGACCTATTATTCTTTCTCATTCTGATGGCAATTCATTCATTTCCTTCTCCACCTCAAATCTGACTTGAATTGCTAGAATTATTATTTATTGTGAGCACACAATTTGAAAATAAAGTATAATAATTCAAAATGTTTGCTAAGCTTTATTTAGTGAGTAGTTGACAGTAAAAGGATTTAGAAGGCTTTCTGCTCTTAGTCATATTTCAATGACTGACAAGGAGTCAATCTAACCAGTATTTAAGATAAACAGACTATAAAAATCTTCTATTATTCTTTCCTTCTTCCTATATAAAACCATTGTAGATTATATACAAGTTTTGGGATTACCCAATATTGGCTATCCATATGAGTTTAGATTCCTGACAAGCACTGCCACCAAAATGTATGTTAAATGCTGTACCCATTGTACTTAGGACCCTTCCGTACAGATATTTAGGCAAAAAGGACCCACCTAATCAAAGACGTTTAACGTCTGTAACATACAAGAAATTCTAGTTTTATATATGTATATATATATATATATGTGTGTGTGTGTGTGTGTGTTTGCATAAATATAAATAAATATATAAATATTTGGTTTTTCACTCACACCCGGTGATGCTCAGGGATTACTCCTAGCTATGTGCTCAGAAATCACGCCTGGCTTGAGGGACCCTATGGGACGCCGGGGGATCATACCGCTGTCTGTAACATGCTAGTGAACACAAGGCAGATGCCTTAAAGCTTGCGCCACCGCTCTGGCCCCAAGGAATTTAAGTTTAAAAAAAATCATAAAAGAAAATAAAGTACATACTACTGGAAATTAAATAAATTTAATAAAATGACAGTATTATTTACAGGCAAAGATAAAAAGAAATAAAATCTCACATTGCATATAAAGCCACACTGATAAAAAGCTTTTCAGTTTTGACTTGATTCTAAAACCAATGCAGTTATTAGAAATAACACACTTCTAGACAACAGCACTTGCCTTATCTTGCTTTTTGCTTTGCCCAACAGCTTAAAGATACAAACAGTACTCTTTGAATCATACTTCATTTAGGATTTCAGGAATGATTATGAGTCCATTGGCCAGAGCAACAATATGTCATAAATACAATCCTCCCCAAAGCTTCATACAAATTTAATGTAATCCATATAAAAATGGCTGTGAAATTTTAATTTCAAAGTTTTATTTACTTTTTAAAGAACATTTATCACTTAGATGATATAGTTGACCATAGTCATTTGTTTCCAGGTGAGAAAAATTATTTAAAAATTTATAGAAAGAAAAAAATTAAAAAGAAGAAAATTAAAAAATTAAGTACAGTGATAAGAAAATTTGAAAAATTTTGTATTACCAATGAAGTCATTAAGGCATTGGCAGAAGGTTTAGTAAGCTCTTGTTGCTAGCTGATCATTCTATTATTTCATTTGTTTTCAAACATTAAGCGACCCAAGCAGCATATTGGTATCTAAATTGGTATGTTCTTATGGGGATGAACGCAATAAAGTTGTCCAGAAATTCAAAGCATTGTTACTGATACTGCAGCCTTTGTGGGGCATGTTCTCAGCTGCCAGTTCTCCTGGAAATAGTAGACTTCAGGGGAGGAGAGGATTCCTGTCGCACTCACTCCATAAAATCTCTGGTGATATCTTAACAAATACCAGCATATCTTCAAATTCAAATTCACATGGCACAGACAATACATGAAACATATAAAAACATATAAAACATATAAAAACACTCAACTGGCATCTAGCGCTGGCATGGGCAGAATGGGCTTTTCTTAGGATGGGGAAAAAATCAAACTTTTTTAGTTAAGGATACATAGTTTCTAAAATCAATTTTAGATCGCAATTTTCTCTGATTTCCAGCAAAAATCATTGTGTTTTGTTTGCTAACTAATTAAGCCAGATGAGAGACAATGATTACTACTTCCAATTTCATTCTTTCTTTAGACTTCAGGAGTTCTCATAGGTTCTAAGGTATCTTTTCAGCCAGAAATTCCTATTTTCAGTGTGTTTTGTTTATCTGGGTATTAATAGACATCAGTGACCACAAAGAGATAAATTTAGATGACTCAGGCAGATCCAGGCAATGAGCCAATGGCTAGATAGTGGTGATAAAATTACCCTAAGTTCTTAGGAAAATATGGCCCAGATGGTGGAAAAGGAGTTTTTAGAAGTGTCACAAAATGAAGGTTCTTACAGATATTGAAGTATTTTTTGGATATTTTTATTCACATGCAAGTAGATGTATTTATTTTCAGTTATTTCTCGGGTCCATTATGAGTGGCAAACGCCTTACCTCCATGCTATCTCCCGGGACCCCTTTCATCAATTTGGATTTTATCTTCATACATGATGTTAGCTGGGGGTCTAGGTTCAATTTTTTGCAAGTGGCTAGCCAGTTGTGCCAACACCACTTGTTGAAGAGGCTTTCTTTGCTCCATTTAGGATTTCTTGCTCCTTTATCAAAAATTAGGTGACTGTATGTCTGGGGAACATTTTCTGAGTATTCAGGCCTATTCCACTGATCTGAGGGTCTGTCCATGTTCCAATACCATGCTGTTTTGATAACTATTGCTTTGTAGTAAAGTTTGAAATTGGGGAAAGTAATTCCTCCCTTGTTCTTTTTCCCAATGACTGCTTTCACTATTGTAGGGTGTTTATTGTTCCAAATAAATTTCAAAAGTCCTGATCCACTTCTTTGAAGAATGCCATGGCGATCTTTAGAGGGATCGCATTAACTCTGTATAATGCCTTGGGTAGTATTGCCATTTTGATTATGTTAATCCTGCCAATCCATGAGCAGGGTATGTGTTTCCATTTCTAAACTATGACGGCTTTCTATTTTACAAACCAAGACCCACCTAGGCAAGAAGAACTTCTTGATAGGTTTCTTACCTTAGTCTCCCCTCTCCATAAGAGTGGTCCTAACTTCCCAATAAATATTGCAGTCCTGGCCAGCTTCTTCCTCTTTCTCCACAGGCTGCAAAAGTCCCCAGAGCAGTGTTTCATCTTTCTCCACCCTATAGTCCTATAATACACAGTCTATAATCCAATTTCGGATTGTTTTCAAACCTGCTTCCTTCTTTCGCATGGGATTACAGCATGCGAAGCTATTCATAGTTGAGGACTGCATTCCTCAGAAGCTTCAGAGCCACACCAGGCCTGGAGTTCAATTCATGGTCATATAATGTGTAATGAATGCTGCTTGAGTGCTGCAGTGCTGGGAATAAATTGGACTTTCATGGTTATCCAAGGAAAGGGTACCCTCATGGACACACCCTGCAGTACACATGAATCCCTAAAGACTATCCATGACACTTGCACAAATGTGTTTTGCTAAGAATCAAACCTGGTTAATTTGCACACAAAACAAGCACATTAAGCCTTGGACTAGCTCTCAGGCCTCTTTTCTATTCTGTAAGCAGAATAGCAAGGTGGGGAAAAGCTGGGGCTGTGACCAGCTGGGTTCCCAGTTTGGTCATGCACTAACAACATCCTGCCCTTGAGTGCATTGTTGAACTAATCTGAGCATCATTTTCTATTTTTAGAATGAACCCCTTGTACCTTCCCCGGAGTGTATGTTTTGAAGTTTTCTTTTAAAATCATTTCACACATGGGCCAGAGCGATAGCACAGCAATAGAGTGTTTGCCTTGTATACAGCAGACACAGGATGGACTTTGGCCCGATCCCCAGCGTCCCATCTGGTCCTCTGAGCCAAGAGCAATATCTGAGGGCATAGCCAGCAGTGACCCTAGAGCATCACTGGATGTGGCCCCCCCCCAAAAAAAAAACAAAAAATAAGAACATACAAAAATACTAATTTCAAACTTACAGAATGGTTACATATGCCAACCAGCCAGAAAGACCCAAACAAAGATTGCTACTAGATTCCCACATTCAATAATTCTTGCTCATTCACCTTATCACTCTGTATCTGACCCTCTTTCCAAGATATACATATTTCTGATTCATTTTTGGATGTTTCCATCCTGGTGTGCTTTTTCCACAAACCAGTGTAGTGACATAAAAATCAAGACATTCTCATTTCTACACATGATGCAGTGTCTGAGCAGGAAACCACTGAGATGTGGCAATCTTTAAAAGCAAGAACAGTATTCCAGAGAAAAGTAGTGATTTCACTGAAAGTAAAATATCTATTGACACTTTAGTGTGTGCTGCAAGAATCCAAACTAAAATACACACAAAAACAAAATCGGCACTTTGTTAAAGGCATATGATATCATATCATAAATGAATTATGATAGAGTGCCTGAAACATTTTAAAAGTAATTTTTATTTAAGCATATCTGTTACAAAATTATTCATACTTGTGTTTCAATCATAGAATGTACACCACCCTTCACCAATGCACTTTCCCCACCACAAATGTCCCTTGTTTCCTTCCCCTTTATCCTCCTCTGCCTATGTCAGGGGCAGGCATTTTGCTATATTCTATCTCTCCTTTCCTTTATGACACTGAGGTTTGCAAAATTTCCTTTATGAAACCGTGGTTTGCAATATTGTTAATTAAAGGATGCCATGCATGTCACTTATCCGTTTTCAGCATTCAGTTCTGGTCCAGAATGATAAGTTTCAACTATCAATGTCATAATGTGCCTTTCTCTATTCTAACTGAACTCACCACTTTTTATGGGAAGCTGCTTCCTGTTGTATATGAAAATATTTCCATAAGATTATTCTTTGAATGGTTGTATATGAAAATGTTTCCATAAGATTATTCTTTGCCCCTTGACCTTCCAGGTAGGGGCGCTGTTGAGAGTTGAATAAATAACTTTAGTGGGAGGCGTGAAGGGTCTTTTGGCCAGAGCTGGTAGCAGGCTGACAAAGGACTCTCTTCGTCCAATCTTTGACACCCTAACTTTCTTGTCTGTGTGGATTTTTTGCTGTGGTTAAATATTACCAAGATCTCCCCCCAAAGGGGGATGGAATCAATTTTCATTCTGGGAACTATTTGGGGATTCATAAACATCCAAAAAAGGATTTAACTGCACCCCTTTTCCACAAATGGCGCCCGGAACAGGTGAACCTGGACCCTCGATAACTGTAAGTGAAACGCTTCATTGGAAATTGCCTCTGGAGATTCTTGGATAGTTTCTGTGGTTAGTCACGTTGATTGTGCCACCTTGTTACAAATTCTTTGGTGCTGCATTTGTCAAGTGGATTATTACATCTTATTTAAAACCAAGTGGCTTCACTATAGGAAAAATTATTGCTGTTGGATGGTTGTGGTCTATATTTCAAACAAAAATTTATACTCCAATATTTGCCTTGCTTGTGTGGTCTCCAGTCATCATAATTTGTGGAATTTCTGTGTTGGCTAATATTATTATGGTGAGCATAGGTATTGGCTGGTGGTTAGGAAATAGAAAGTGTAGAAATAGTGAGGCTAAGACCAGTATGGATAATAAGGAAATCTATCTGACAAAAATCCAGGCCAAGGTGCAGGCTGATGGACCCAGCACCACCATCAAAAATATAGGCATTTTTCCAAGAAAAACATCAACTCGGAAACGTAAGTTAGAAACTCACAACCCTAATCAAAATCTTAACACTAATGACCAACCTCTGGTGTTAAGCCCACAAGGGAGTCCTGATTCTGCTCACAGAATTGAATCAGATCTTAACACTAATGACCACCCTCCAGTGCTGATTTCACAAGTACATCCTGATTCTGTTCACAGAATAGACTCACATTATAGTGCTGACTCAGATAACGAATCACATTCTAGTACCCCACATTTCAGGCCTCAGAGCTCTGTGCAGAGTACTTCTGCTCATCTGGCCACAGCCCCGTTACAGACAGTAAAATTTTCAACCTATGAACCCCTTGAAATGGTAGATATAGAACGGTTTAAGAAAGCATGTAAAGATTTTGGGCCAGCATCTTCATACTGTCTGGAGATACTAAGAATTTGGTGTCAAAAAACCACTTTGGACTCTGTATGACTGAAAAAAATTTGCTTAAATATGCCTGCCATCCAAACAGTGAACTGAATGAGAAATGTTATATGCAGAGGGTGTAAACTCCAAACTGTATAGCCCAGATGAAGCAAAAGCACAAGTGACAGGGGTCAATCTCTCATATGAATTATTGATGGCAGAAAAATCAATATGCAGATCTTCAGGCAGAAGCTGCTTCACCTAAGGAAACCTTAAACATAATTTAAGATATTGCATTGTCTTCTGTTGGAGACTGTTTGGCATAAAAAAGCCCTCTCACTAAAATCAAAATAGAGTCTCTAAAAGTCTGAGCCAAACTGCCTACGTGACATGCAAACTGCCAGCCTGTGCAGCTAGCAGATGTGGCCTTTTGCCCTTGGACCTAAAGAAATAGGAGCTAACCACATACCTTAGAGCTAGGGAATTAACCACCAGGTTCCAAGATGTCCTTGTAAAGATAGGGGTCAGTAGGCCCAAGCAGAGATTAGATTTTGTATTTGTTGCTCAAAGATAATGTGGGCCTCTTGACTAATGATAAACCTTGTTAATTTTGTAAAAACAAGATGTTACCATGGAAAGTTACAGCTATTCCAAGTATGCCTTGCCCCCTACTCTCTTTGTTTGGCTTTGACTATATAAGATCTGCTTTCCCCTTCATTAAACGGACTCCTGATTGGAACCCTTCCTCTCAAGTCTCTTTATTTCCCAGCCCCTCTTCTATTTTAGGCCGGAATCCTCTTCGAAACCCATGAAATACTGACATGGTCTCCAGCTTCACCCGCGGGTCGGGGTCTCTGGTGGGGCCGCAGAGTGGTGCCCAACGTGTGGCTCAAAGCATGGATCAACCGGTCAAATGGCAAAGGGAGCGAGTCCCGGGAGCCTGTCCACAAGTCACCGGTAAGACCCTATTAAGGGCCGGGTGCATGAAGGTCAGCCTATTCAGTGATCACTAAAGCCGCCATTCAAACGCCCTGGAAAATGGGGACTATAGCCCCAGAAAATGGGGGCTACAACCCCCCAAAATGGGGACTACTTTATCAAAAGAGGAGACTTTTGTTAAAGACCTAAAGAAAGCTGGGTGAAAGAAATATTAAAAGTTAAAAGTAGAATTTAGTTACATTTTTTTATTTGTGTTAATGACATCTGCCCATGGTTTGTGGTCACTAGATCATGCTAAACTTATTACAGGAGCAAAATTAGACTCTTTTGGGGAAAGCCCCGTTAACAAGGACATTGTTGATAAGGCTGAAGCCATTGTAGAAATGGCCTCCCGCAGTCAATCTCGGGCCAGCAGCACCCCTCCCAAAACAGA